>JAABOM020050208.1:0-15772 GCA_011800125.2 Solanum clarkiae | reverse complement strand
TTAGGTGGCGACTCTATTTTTCTTTAAAATTTCAAAAATTGATTTAACTTAAATAAATTGAGTTTTAAATCGATTTTTAACTTTTTTCTTTTTCATAAATAAGCCATTTTTTGGCATAACAAAGTTCATACAAAATTTGAATTAAATCCATATTCATTTGGGTTGAATAATTAATTTGGGCTTTAAAAAATATATATATAAAGTCCATTTTATTAAGTTCAAATCCAAGGTCTATCTCACCTTGAAGCCCAAATCCATGCCATGTGTCACGATAGCGAGGCATCCAAGACCAACAAGATAAAGCCACTTGTCTAAATGATGTGGTGATCTTAGCCAAATGTAAGAACCAATCACATTTCTCCAAGTGTCAAAATGACATATTTAGGCCAATCACAAGCAACCTTGTCCATCCCTTACAACTATAAATAGGGGATAGACATGACATTCAAAAGATTCTACAAACACTTGAGCAAACATTCGACAAACACTTGAGCAAGCATTGGAGCAAGTATTATGGAAAGCTAAACCATTCACTACACATTTCTTCCAAGGAGTGATCAACGGTGTTTTTCCCTGAGATCTTCCAGAAGAACAAAGCTTCTGGGTATTAAAGTACATCTCTAAGGGAGTTAAATCATCCAACAATTCGAGAACTATGCTACTAAAAGCCCTCGAATCTTGGAGAAATTTAGGAGAATGAATTAAGAGAGTAATAGAATTTTACTCACAAAATTCATCAATATAAAGGAAAACATACTTCTTTTAGTTATTTTTGTTTGCAGTTAATTTTCAACGTTTTGAAAATTTGTTGCAAACACCACTTATTCTAATTTATTTATATTATTTTAAAATATTTATGTTGATCAGCTTGAGAACACGTGCAACGTACATGTCCAGAACTAGTGAGTTTAAAATACATACATGGTCACTTTTACGTACCATTACAATAGATAATCTATCTTATTTTCAAGATTATAAATATCATTTAAAAGTAGCTTATCTACAAATATCTTTAGAATTATCTTTCCATTTTCCAAGTATTTTAAAGAAACTTAATATCAAAATAAGGTTTATAATCCAAACGAATAACATGGAAGCTCCAAAAATATTCAAGTACTGCTTCAACTAGACTTGGTAGCAAATATCAGGCATATCAAAGTACTACACATATGATTGTTGATCTTTTTGAACTTACTATATAATAATTATATCTCGTGATAGTTCTTAATCATGCATTCAACTAACAAAAGATATTTTTTATTTCATTTCTTTAATAAATTAGAAAACCCATAATATTGTGTCCACCAGATTATAAAATGATAAATTATTTTCTAAACTTAGCTACTACAATATAACTCTCTTTATCCATTCAAGTACATAACAATAACTTTTTCTCTATGAAAGTAAGAATCTAGGATACTAGTGTTTTAATTTTGTTATGGGCCTATAATCAATTCTAGTTTTGATTGAGGTTTTTTAAGAATAAGTGCAGTTTGATTGATTTGAATTGTTTGTATATTTTAAATACTTTCTTTGTGAATGCTAGGAGCCGGATGTTGTACGTTCTCATTCAGGAATTTTGGTTTCGAGGAGTTTTGGATCAATGTGACACTCCATAGGAGCTCTCACAGTCCGTGTGAGTCTCCATGAAGTGACCCTTGGCCTCATGGATGGTATCTGGCCTTAAGCGTGGTGATTTAAACTAAAGCACATGACACTTGGGCCTGTCATGGTCTGTGTGACACTTCACGAACCGTGTGGTGGGCCGTGTGATGGCCTTGGATTGAAATCTCACAATTTTGGTACCAAGAATGGTCATGCGGCCAGGCACACGGCCTGTGTGGACTGTCATGGTCCGTGTGGCCAACTGTAAGGCTTCCAGAGTGAAATTTTTCTAATTTTGGAATCAACATCTTCTAACTTCGTCATTGACAAAATTTATTTTTCTAAGTGTAGGGGTACAGGCAGTCACACGGACCGTGTGACCTCACATGGCCCGTTAGCCCTCCGTGTGGGTGATTTTATCAAATTTTTCTAAGTATGAGATTTCCATTTCGAACCATCATCAAGCAAAATTTTTCTAAGTGATGATTCGCGGGAAAGTATACGGTCCGTGTAGTGCCTCATGGACCATATGCCCCTCCCCTTAGATGAGAATATTCAATTTTTCAGCTTATTTCATTAATGGCATTTTTTTTATAAATATGGTTTATTCTAAGGATCCTCTATGACTTCTTATGCTACCTAAAGACTTCCTAAAGAGCTAAACCCCATTCCTAACATTCAAATTCATTCCTCACATTTGGAAATTCTCTTAAGCATTACTTAAAGAACACTAGTAGGAGTTAAGCTTGGAAATCAAGGAAAACATCTTTCTTCACCACATTCTTCTCAAATTCATCTTCCTAAGCAAGGTTTGTGGGTTTGATTATTGGTTCCTTTCAACCAAGAAGACCCCAAACTCTTTTCAAGTGATTTTTTTCCCTTGAATTTAGCTTACTTTAAATATGGGTTTTCATTATTTTGATTTATTAAATTCAACTAATGTATGGGCTGTGTTTATTTAATGATTATAGGTTGATTCAAGCCCTCAGGTGATGGTTTGCATTAAGGCTGTTATGAAAGTGCATGTCCCCTTTAAAGCTTGATTTATGCATGGGTAGTCTATATTATGATTTCAATGTGAATTTTACTTATGTATCTACTTGGATTTTATAATGTATTGTTGATTAAAGCTTGAATCCTGATTACCCATGATATTCTCACCTCATACATGGCATATGCATTCATGAACATCGAATTTAAGATGTATTCTCAAAATCCCTATATCTACAGCTGTGGCAATAGGGGCATGATTTGGTAATATGCCAATTTGACCACTATTAGTGTAGACAGTCAAGTGAAATCCAATCTACGAAATAATTTGATCTATGGACAGCGTCATTGTGAATATCTGAAATAGTTGTTTGCTGTTCAAGAATTCTTGTTTAGGCGTCCCATTGCTTTCTTGGTTGGTAAAGTGATTTACAACAAGTTGAGTAGTGGGTTAAGCTCACATATGATTTGAAATTGAATTGGTGGGTTAAGCTCACTCATATGGTTATGACAAAAATATGATCATGCAAATGTCTATGATATTTGGCTCGTTGAGCATATTGGATGTTTACACCTCATTTTGATATTGTGAATGGGCTATTCATCTGCATGAAAAGCAAGATATGAAATGTGATTTGGCATTCGAGCCTAAGTATGAATTATTATGAATGATGTTTAGCTTTTAAGACCAATTATACATTTAAATGATTTGAAATGACTTGCAACTCTCTTGAACTCACGTATATGTATATATATTCTAGTGGGATAGCGAATTAGCACCGATGGATTGGGGGTGCCAGGGCAAACCCCAAGGGTCCTTTCCCTTTTCTTGAACCACATGCCAGCATAGGTATATGTACATAGTAACCCTCTATGAAATGGGAGTCCCATAAGGTGCGGTTACAACATTGATATTATATGATAAAAATTGTGAAAGTCCTATCCAAAATGGGAGACCTGTAAGGAATGCCACTTCTCCAAAATGGGAGGCCCATAAGGAGAAGTGTGGTTTACCATTGGCAAGTAGACCATCTCTTTTTCGGTAAGGGAATAATATCGGGATTCCAAGTAATAGCTCGTTTGGTCTTATATGTCAGTTAAGGTCACTTCTCCACTATATATGAAAATTATAGCATCTCATGCATCATGGATCTTATGGCATATCGTATATACTCTTCCTTGGATATATGATTCTTTATATATTATGTGCCCTTGTCATCTAACATTGAATGCAAGTTTGATAAGTCATATGCATTGCATGCCCACTTACTTAGTATATTCAAATGTACTAACACGCACTTTTGCATACATGATCTAATCATGTAGGGGCCAAATAATATATCCATCCACTGTACAACGTCTAGCTTGGATCTTAGGTTTTTGCTTGTTGTGGTGAGTCCTATCTTCCGAGGACAAGCTACCATTTCTTCTACCTATAGCGTTTTATCTATTTTATGTACTTTGGGGGTGAGCTCGGGCATGTCATGGCCCTCAACCTATCTTATGTTTAGAGGCATTGTTGGACATCTTGTAAAACTCCTTTATGATTCTGTGCTAAGTGTTATGATTGAAGTTTATGTTTATGACTTTGGCTATCTATTGGGTATTGTTATGCAAGTTGGTTGTGAGCCGTATAATATGGTTATATGTATGATGTGAAGGATCCTAAGTCCTGGATTTCCCCCATAGAGTGAGTCATGCTTACCTGCCCCTTTGTGTATATGTGCTACATGCTTTGTGAATTCATGTTACTCCCATTCCCTATGACATCCTTATAGCGTGACTCATATTCTCCCGTCCCTTAGAATTATGTGTTTACTGTTTGTTTACTCTTCCGAACCAATGATGTGAATATGGGTACTATGGGACTTGTTTGGGGACTCTCAGGTTCCCATTCACCATGTCATACCTAGGCGCAACTTAGGGTCATGACAAGCTAGGTATCAGCGCACTAGCTTTTTATATGATCCTCGGAGTCCAATATGCCGCGTCAAGTAGATTCCTATTCATGGGTGTGAAGTGCACCATGCCAATTAGTGGGAGGCTTTGGCGGCATTCTAGGAATTATCTCATTTCTTCAAGTCTTATGTCGTGCTATGAATCATATGTTTTGTATCCTTGTCTTGATGGTGTCCTTGTTTCATTAAAGAAGATGACTCCAGGAAGAGCTCTCCTACCATAACCGACCCTGGCTAATGAAGCTCAAGCACCGCCAAGGGCCAATGGAGTTGCCTGTCTCTAATGGTGAATTCTGTACGGCTTTTGTTATGCTTGCCTAGGTAGTGACTTCTCAGACTAGGTAGACTAACCTTCCTCAGGATCCCACCCTAGCTTCTAAGGTGAGGAATTTCACTCGGATGAACCCTTTAAAGTTCTATGAGTTGACAACTGACGAGGATGCTCAAGAGTTCATTGATGAGCTCACTAAGGTGTTAAATGTTATGGGTGTCACTCATGAAGAGAAGGTTGAGTTGCTGCTTATTAGCTGAAAGATAAAGCCTAGGTGTGGAATCCAATGGTCGATAGAGAGGGTTTGTGGTAATGCTGTGAATTGGGAGGAATTCAGGTTTGCCTTTCTAGATCGTTTCATTCGACTTGAGCTTAGGGAAGCCAAGATGACTAAGTTTATCAACCTCAAATAGGGTGGTATGAGTGTGAGGGATTATGCCCTCAAGTTCACAAAGATCTCCAAGTATGCTCCTACGCTTGTGGTTGATCCCCGTGCGAGGATGCACAAGTTCATTTCTGGTATCTCAGATTTGGTTATGAAAGAATATCATTTGGCTATGCTTATTTAGGACATGTACAACTCTAGACTTATGATATATGCTGAATAGATTGAGGCAGAAAAGCTTAAGGAAAGGAGGGTGCATGATACTACGAGGGCTCGTTATGATAACGGGTTCTCTAACTAGAAGAGTGGTGGATATGGTCGCTTTCAATAGGTCCAAGGTTTTACTGCTCGGGTTGCTAATGCTAGGGTGCCTCCACCTCAGGAATAAGTTAGAGGTGGGATAATGCCTTCCTCGTGTGCTACTTGTGGGAAGAATCACTCGGGTACTTGTTGGAGGAACTTGGATGCATACTGTGGGTGTGGTTACAAGAACCACAAGCCTTTTTATTATCCTAAGGCTAGTCAGAGAGGTCAAGGTGAAGTGGCTCAAGGTGGGAAAGGATAGCAAAGGGTCCACAAGGTGTTCTGCCGAGGAACAACAGGTTCTATGCTCTTCATGCACGCCAAGAAGGTGAAGAGGCACCAAATGTGGTTACTGGTATGTTAAAAGTCTTTGATTTTGATACTTATTCTTTGCTTGATGCGGGTGTAGATTTGTCTTTTGTGACTCTTTTATTGGCTGTTAAGTTTGGATTGAGTCACAAAATTCTGAGGGACCCCTTTTCAATTTATACTCCCGTGGGTGAATCAGTTATTGCTCGTAGAGTTTATCGAGGTTGTCCCATTTCCATGTTGCATAAAATCTTTCCATGTGATCTTATGGAACTTGAGATGTTTGATGTTGATGTGATTCTCCAGATTGATTCGTATTATGCATCATATGCCACAATAGATTGTAGAACCCGGAAGGTTAAGTTCCAACTTCTAGATGATCCTGTTCTTAAATAGAAGGGTAGGGACTCTGTTATTAAAGGTCGGTTTATGTCCTACCTGAAGGCCTGAAAGATGACCTCCAAGGGGTGCATTTACCATATTGTGAAGGTCAAGGATGTAGAGTCTAAATAACCTATTCTTGAATCGATCTCCGTGGTGAATGAGTTTTTGGATATATTTCTCGAAGACTTTCCTGGTATTCCTCGGAAAGGGAAGTCGACTTTGGTATACATCTTCTCTTGGATACTCAACCTATCTCTATTCCTCCTTATCATATGGACCTAGCTGAGTTGAACGAGTTGAAGGATCAGTTAAAGGATTTGATGGAGAAAGGTTTCATTAGGCCAAGTATATCTCCATGGGGTGCTCGGTTGTTATTTGTAAGAAACAAGATAGATCTCTTCAACTATATATTGATTATAGATAATTGAATAAGGTGACCATGAATAGTAAGTATCCGTTGGCTAGAATTGATGACTTATTTGATCAACTTCAAGGGGCTACCCATTTCTCAAAGATTAACCTTCACTCCGGTTATTATCAATTGAAAGTTAGGGAGTGTGATATTCCTAAGATGGCTTTTCGATAGGTATGGTCACTTTGAATTTATGGTGATGTCATTTGTATTAACTGACACTTTGGCCGTGTTTATAGATCTTGTGAATTGAGTGTTCAAGCCATTCCTCCATAGTTTCGTGGTTGTCTTCATTGATGATATTCTTATTTATTCCCAAAGTGAGCTGGAGCATATGGATCATTTGAGGTTGGTTCTTTAAACGTTGAAAGAGAAGAAGTTATATGCTAAGTTTAGCAAGTGTGAGTTTTGGTTAGGTGAGGTGGCTTTTCTTAGTCATATGGTGTCCGGTGATGGTATTAAGATAGACTCGAAGAAGACTGAGGCCATGAAGAATTGGCCTAGAGCGTTGAATCCTTTGAACATTTAGAGTTTCCTTAGTTTGGTGGGCTACTATAGGAGATTTTTTGAGGGATTCTCATCCTCTGCATGTCCCTTGACTAAGTTGACCCAAAAGAAGGTTAAAAGTTTGTGTGGACGGATGAATGTGATAAGAGTTTTCAAACCTTGATACATCGACTTACATCGGCTCCTATTTTGACTCTACCAAATGGCTTAGATGTGTTTATGGTATATTGTGATGCTTCTCAAATTGTGTTGGGGTGTATGCTTATGCAACATGGTAAAGTGATAGCTTATAGATCAAGATAGTTGAAGGTGCATAAGCATAACTACCCGACACATGACTTTAAGTTGGCAGTGGTATTTGCTTTGAAAATTTGGAGACACTATTTGTATGAGGTGCACATTGATGTTTTCACTGATCACAAGAGCTTGCAATATGTGTTCACTAAAATGAATCTTCACTTGAGGCAAAGGAGATGGTTGGAACTTCTTAAGGACTACGATATGAGTTTACAATATCACCTCAACAAGGCAATTGTGGTAGCCGATGCTCTTAGTAGGTTATCTATGGGAAGTATGGCTCATGCGAAGGAGGAAAAGAAGGAGTTGGCAAAGGAGGTTCACCAACTAGCTAGGTTGGGTGCTAGGTTGGCCGACTCTAATAGTGGTAGTATTCATGTTCAAAATGGCGCTGAATTTTCAGTGGTTGTTGATGTAAAAGCTAAGAAAGATCTAGATCCATCATTGGTTGAGTTAAAGAAATTGGTTTCCAAAAAGAAAATAGAGGTGTTCTCCCAAGGGGGAGATGGTGTGCTTCTGTATCAAGATCGGTTATGTGTTTCAAATGTGGATGACCTTAATAGAGTGATCATGAGTAAATCCCATAACTCTCATTATTCTATTCACCTGGGATCTACTAAGATGTATCGAGATTTTAGAGAAGTGTATTGGGGGCAAGGTATGAAGAAGTACATAACTAAGTTTGTATACGGATGCCTAATTGTCAACAAGTGAAGGTAGAGCACCAAAGGCCCGGTGAGTTGACTTGAGATTCCTACTTGGAAATGGGAAGATATGAACATGGATTTTGTGGTTGGTTTGCCCAAGACCCTAAGGCAAATTGACTCGATTTGGTTATCGTTGTCCATATGACTAAGTCAGCTCACTTTCTACGGTCAAGACTACTTTTGGTACTGAAGATTATGCAAGATTGTACATCCAAGAGTTGGTAAAGTTACATGGTATTCCTAGGTCTATCATATCGGATTGTGGTACCCAATTTACTTCTAACTTTTAGAGGTCGTTTCAAAGGGGACTTGGTACTAAGGTGAAGTTGAGTACCGCCTTTCATCCTCAAACTGATGTATAAGTCGAGAGGACAATTCAAACTCTGGAGGACATGTTGAGGGCTTGTGTGTTGGAGTTCAAAGGTGATTAGGATGACCATCTTGCACTCATTGATTTTGCCTATAATAATAGGTTTCATGCTAGCATTGGTATGGCACCGTTTGAGGTTTTGTATGGTAGGAAATGTAGGTTTCTGGTAGGGTGGTTTGAGTTGGGAGAGATGGCTTTGATTGTCCCGGATTTGGTGCTGGAGGCTATGGAGAAAGTGAAGTTGATTAGAGAAAGGTTGAAGATTGCCCAAAGTCATAAAAAGTCTTATTCAGATGTTAGGAAGAGATACTTTGAGTTTTATGTGGGTGATTGGGTGTATGTGAAGGTCTCATCGATGAAGGGTGTGATGCGTTTTTGGCAAGAAGGGCAAGATAAGTCCTTAGTATATTGGCCCTTATGAGATTGTTGAGCGAATTCAGAATGTGTATTATAGGTTGGAGTTGCCCTCGAATTTGGGTTCTATTCACCGGTCTTCCATATATCTATGTTGAGAAAGTTTGTTCGTGATCCTAGTACTTTTGTGCCTTTGGAAGGTGTTGAGGTTGAGGAGGACTTGTCCTATGAAGAAGTTCTGGTGGAGATTTTAGATAGACACATAAAGCGGCTTTGTAACAAGGGCCTGGCTTCGATTAACTTACTTTGGAGAAACCAACATGTGGAGGGTGCTACGTGGGAGGCAGAATTGGAAATGATGAAATGATATCCCTATATTTTCCAATTTACTCAAGCCTAAGGTATTAGGTTCTTGTTCCTCCAAGTGTTCTAATTCTTTCTCTCTTGAGTTTCATGGCATAACATGAATACATGTGCACCCAAAATGATTTTTATGATGTTTTAAATGATTTGAAAATGTTGGTATGGGTTTTGAGGACTTTATGACTTTTAAGTAATGAAAATTCATTGTGTCTTGTTACCAGAAGTTTTGATTTTTTAAGTCAAGCCTTTCAAGCGTTGTTTTGAACATTCGAGGATGAATGTTCCCAAGAGGCAGATGATGTTTGGGCCTGGACATTGTACGATCTCATTGGACTCAATAATTTTGGTTTCGGGGAGTTTTGGACCAAGATGATGCTCCATTGAAGATCTCAAGGTCCATGTGAGCCTCCGTAAAATTTCCCTTGGCCTCATGGATGGTATTCGGCCTTAAGCATGATGATTTGAACTAAGGAACACCACACTTGGACCCTCATGGTCCTTGTTACATCAGGGACTATGTGGTAGGCCGTGTGGTGTCCTTGGCTTGAAATCCCACAATTTTGGGACCAAATATGGTCACGCGGCCATGGACACAGCTCATGTGGAGTGTCATAGCCTGTGTGGCCACCCGTAAGGCTTTCGGAGTGAAATTTTTCTAAGTAAGGAATCACCATATTGTAACTTAATCGTGAAGAAAATTTATTTTTCTAAGTATAGGGGCAGGAGCAGTCACATGGACTATGTGACATCACACGACCCGTATAGCCCTCCGTGTGGGTGATTTCTTTAAATTTGTCTAAGTATGGGATTTCCATTTTGGACCATCGTCAAGCAAAATTTTTCTAAGTGTTGGTTCACGGGTAAGTACGGTCCATGTAGTGCATCACAGACCATATGCCCCTCTCCTGAGATGAAAATATTCAATTTTTCAACTCATTTCATTAGTGGCGTTTTCATAAATATGGTTTATCCTAAGGGTCTTTTGTGACTTCCTATGCTACCTAAAGACTTCCCAAAGACCTAAACCCTAATCATGCCATTCAATTTGATTCCTCACATCTAGAAATTCTCTCAAGTCTCTGTCAATGAACACTAGTAGGAATTAAGCTTGGAAATTAAGGAAAGGTCTTTCTTTATCACATTCTTCTCAAATTCATCTTCATTCTTGGTTCGTTTCCACCAAGAAGACCCCAAACTCTTTTTAAGTGATTCTTTGTCATGAATTTAACTTACTTTAAATATGGGTTTTTATTATTTTGATTTATTAAATTCAATTGATGTATGAGCTGTGTTTACTTAATGATTTTAAGTTGATTAAAGCCCTCATATGATGGTTTTCATTGAGATTATGGAGTTATGAAAGTGTATGTCCCCTTTAAAGCTTGATTTATGCATAGGTAGTCTATATTATGATTTCAATGTGAATTTTACTTATGTCTCTACTTGTATTTTATAATGTATTATTGATTAAAGCTTGAATCCATATTAACCATGCTATTCTCACCTCATACATAGCATATGCATTCATGAACATTGGATTTATAAAATTAAATAGTGGTTAAGCTCACATATGATTTGAAATTGAATTGGTGGGTTAAACTCACTCATATGGTGATGAATGTGATCACATAATATATGGCTCGTTTAGCATATTTGGTGTTTACACCTCATTTGGATATTGTGAATGGGCTATTCCTATGCATGAAAAGCACTATATGAAATGTGATTTGGCATTTGAGCTTAAGTATGAATTATTATGAATGATTTTTTTCTTTTAAGCCTAATTATGCATTTAAGTGATTTGAAATGACTTGCATCTCTCTTGAAATAACGCATATGTATATATATTCTTGTGGGATGAGGAATTAGCACCGATGGATTGGGGGTGTCGGAGCTATTCCCAAGGGTCCTCTCCCTTTCCTCGAACTATGTGGCAGCATAGGTATATGTATATGATAACTCTTACCAAAATGGAAGGCTCGTAACGTGTGGTTACAACATTGATATGATATGATAAAAATTGTGAAAGCCCCATCCAAAATGGGAGACCCGTAAGGGAGTCCACTGCTCCGAAATGGAAGGCTCATAACAAGAAGTGTGGTTACCTTTGGCAAGTAGACTACCTCTTTTTTCGTGCGAGGATAACATCAGATTCTAAGTAATAGCTCGCTTGTTCTTATACGTCGATCGAGGTCACATACCCATTATATATGAACATTATAGCATCTCATGCATCATAAATCTCCTTTCATATCATATATACTCTTCTTTGGATATACGTCTCTTTCTATATTATGTGTCCTTATCATCAAACATTAAATGCAGGTTTGCTAAGTCATATACATTGCATGCCCACATACATAGTACATTCAAACATACTAATGAACACTTTTGTCTATATGATCTAACCATGTAGGGGCCGAAGAATATATCCATCCACCGTACAATGTCTAGCTTGGATCTCAAGTTTTTGTTTGTTGTGGTGAGTCCTATCTTCCAAGGACAAGCCACCATTTCCTCTACCTATGGCGATTTATCTATTTTATGTACTTTCAGGCTGAGCCCATACATGTGATGGCCCCTGACCTATTTTTGTTTAGAGGCATTGTTGGACATCTTGTAAAACTCCTTTACAATTATATGCTAAGTGTTATGATTGGAGGTTATGTTTATGACGTTGGTTATCTATTGGGTATTGTTATGCAAGTTGGTTGTGAACCGTATGATATGCTTATATGTATTATGTGAAAGATCCTAAGTCCCAAATTGCCCCCATAGAGTGACTCATGCTTACCCACCCCTTAGTGTATATGTGCTACATGCTTTGTGAATTCATATTGCTACCATTCCCTATGACATCCCCATAGCGTGAGTCCTATCCTCCCGTCTCTTAGAATTATGCGTTTACTATTTGTTTACGCTTTAGAACTGATGATGTGAATATGGGTACTATAAGGCTTGTTTGGGGACTCTCAGGTTCCTATTCGCCATGTCACACTTAGGACCCAGGTCCGGATCGTGCCAGTGACCTAAATTTACTCCCTCCGTCCCATTTTATGTGACACCCTTTGACTTGACACAGTGTTTAAGAAAAAAAGGAAGATTTTTAAAATTTGTGGTCTAAAATCATTCTTAAATATTTGTGTGGTTGAGAATCATTCCATCAAGGGTAAAAAGAGAATTTTAAAGGTAAATTGTTTCCAATTAGAATATGGTGACATTCTTTTTGGGATGGACCAAAACGAAAAGGGTGTCAAATAAAATGGGATGGAGAGAGTATAAATTATTAGAAATCACATATTTTCTAGTATTTCTCTTTTGGATAAGGAGCTTGATAAGTCAGGATAAAAATTACGAAACTCAAAAAAAAATGTTCATTACTTTTGGTATTATGTCATCAAATCAAATACAAATAAAAGGAAAATGCTCAAATATGCCATCAAACTTTAAAAAAGATTCATTTATGTCATCCGTTAAAAGTTTGGCTCAAATATGTCATTGCTATTAAGGAAAAGGCTCATCCATGTCATTATTTTTAAACAGTGGTTTTGCAAAATCACCTTTTACACATGACATGTTTTAATTCTGCCACATCATTCATTTAAAAAAATAAATTCTAAATAAAATTAAGGAAAAAAAATCATAATTTTGTGAATTTTTTCTTAATTTTATTTAGAATTTATTTCTAAATTACTTTTTAATTTTGTGAATTTTTTTATTTTTTAGAATTTGTTTTTCAATAAATTCTAAATAAAATTAAGAAAAATAAAATTTTAATTTTGTGGATTTTTTTCTTAATTTTATTTAGCATTTTTTTATACAACGTGACCGAATTAAAATATGTCATGTGTAAAAGGTGATTTGGCAAAATCACTATTTAAATATAATTGCATGGATGAGCCTTTTCCTCAATAGCAATGTCATATTTGAGCCAAACTTTTAATGGATAACATAAATGAACCTTTTGCTAGAGTTTGATGGCATATTTGAGCCTTTACCCAAATATAAATGAAAGGATAGCATACGTCGTGCTTGCATCGACTCGATCACTTTATGATAAAATCAAATATTTTTAACTACAAGTTATTTTTTAAGTGGTTTGTCATAATTAGTTGACCATAATTAGATTCTTTTATAATTTTGTGATTATATATATCCATATGGGATACACATTATTTGGTTATGTTAAGAGATAAGTATCAAAAACACACCTAAATTATCCTCTTTTTTGAGTTTCATATCTAAGCTATTGGAAGTATGAGTTTCACACCTACACTATCACTTATTACTTTGAGAAAAATATCTTAGTGGTGTGTCTAATACACTCTCTCTTTTATTAGAAAAAATCTTGCCACATGGATAAAATAGTCCACATTATGGACAAAAATTAAATAAACTATTAATATTAGTTAAAAGTTAAAGATTATAGTATAAATATTCTTTCAGAAAAATATATTTTTTCAAAAAATAAAATTTAAAGTATTTTTTCACCTACTCCACCGCCCACCCCCCACTCCACCCCCAAGAATTCTCGTCTTTTTATTTTTTTAATCTCTTTTATAAAATAGTTTTAAAAAGTCCAAACTTCAGGCCCCAATCCATTCCTACCTGAAAAAATTGATTTTTTTTAAATAAAT
This sequence comes from Solanum clarkiae, assembly GCA_011800125.2. Taxonomy (NCBI): domain Eukaryota; kingdom Viridiplantae; phylum Streptophyta; class Magnoliopsida; order Solanales; family Solanaceae; genus Solanum; species Solanum clarkiae. The sequence continues at coordinate 1,920 of JAABOM020050208.1, read as the reverse complement.
AAAATTCTATCCCACCCACATCTAATCCTCGACTCCCAATTTATTTTTTATATTTTCTTTTACTCTGTGTAGGTATGTATATATATTTTTAGAAAAATATTTTTTTCTATTTGTGTATCAAATATAAGAGAAACGAAAAGTTTATTTTAATTTTTTTTGCGGAAAATAAAAAATAATTTTCTAAAAATAAATAAAAATAGAGGATTAGGTGGGTAACATAAAAAATAAAACATTGGTTCGGGGGCAGGGGGCAGGTATAGGGTATGGTGAGAGGAAGTGGTGGGATGGGATAAGAAAAATATTTTATATTTTATTTTATAATATTTTTTAAAATAATAATACTTTAATATTTAATTTTAATGAATACTATAATTTATTTCATTTTTATTGTCACGTTGGAATATTTGTCCATGTGGAGTGTGATGTGGCATTTTTTAAAAAAAATAAAAGATAGTGTAATAAAATATAGTGGCATGTTTCTCAAACTAATTAATGATAGTTTACGTATGAAATACACACTCCCAATAGTTTAGGCATGAAATTCAAAAAAAGGATAGTTCAGGTGTGTTTTTGACACTTATATCTTATTTTAATATAAGAAGTAAACACAAAATAAGAAGTTCGAAAGCTCACTATAATCGACATAAGTTAAGAAAATGAATTCGTTTTCTCAACTTACATGCTGATCGTAACTTAAATGAATAACATATACATCATGGGACAAATATATGTGTGTATATATACATGATTATCAATATAAAAGGAAAATTATTTTAAACATTGAATTTTATTAGCTCTGATTTTTCATGTCGTGTTTTGATACGCAAGTTAGGCATTATATTACTGCATTCTTGATGCATTTGTGCTTGTCATACACCAGACAACATGTTCTATTGATGTAGCAATTGAAATTCGTGATTTAAGTATTATATATTAAGATCAAGTTATGTTTCTTATATGTGATGTTGTGAACTAAGTTGTGAAGGATTGAAGATTTTGTGTACTTGAGGTGGACATATTGTCAGATGTTGTGTGAGTTCCATAATAATATATTGGTGTGGACCAAGTATGCCTGAGATTGAAATGTGAATGAGGATTGTGTGAGTCCGATTTGACAGAAAAATGACTATTGAGTTGGACTGTTATCGTCATATATGAGGACTATTTCATGAAATCATTGATATAACTAGTTTTTGACATATGAATTATTAAGAAAATATTTTTTGTGGAGTATATTTATTTTCCTTAATACCAGATGCACCCTCACTTTTTCTTCATGATGGTGTTTTGATGTGGACTTCTTATCTTAACCATATAAAACAACAACGTAATACTAATCTTAACCGTATAAAGCAATAATTTAATACTAACATATAGCATATATAAACTACTGGTATTTAGAGTTAATGCCAAAATATGAGTCATCTTTTATGGACCTACTGTTGTATTGCCTCAAATTTATTAGTTTTGATTTTATTTGTTATTATTTGTATGATTTTACATTTATTTTTCACTTTTAACATCTAAGAAAAAATAATTAACTTTTTTTATATCTTAATTTTAGCATTAATTATGTATTTTTGAATATTTAATACTATCACAAATATAACCAATCCAGATACAGTGACCAAATTGTTAGAACCCATAAATTCGAACATTTGAAAGGCTTGTGAAATTTGAACGATTATTGAAGATTTCGAGCAATTCGGGACTTCAGTATTTATTTTAAGGTTTAGATCAAGTGAATTTTTTTTAAAAATTATTCGTGGGCGTTAAAAATCGTAAATCCTTAATTGGTCCAATTTGAAAAAAGTTTGGGACCAAATGTAAATTTTATTTACTCTGAATTTCTTAAGATGAAGGATAAATTGTGGGGCCAAGTATGTGGCTTTATTTAATTGGTCCATGTATACAAGAGTT
>JAABOM020050197.1:0-15772 GCA_011800125.2 Solanum clarkiae | reverse complement strand
TCACATAAATTGCATGTTTTCAAGTAGATTACTTATGGATATCTCTTACTATGAAAGTTGACTATAAACTATGTTGGAGTTTCATAAACTTGTGACTGTTCAGGCATGTTTTGAGCTATGAATTTATGATTTATCTTGAGATTTGATGAAGCATTTTCATGTATCTCGCATGAGGGTATTAACAAGTATTGATGGGTGGTTTTACATTGATTTTTCATGCGTGATTTCACTCTTGAATTTTATGATTTTATACTAGCATGACACACCCACCAAGTATTTGATAAAATGTCCGGTTAAGGGTTCTTGAGTTATTGAAGGTTTATTGCATGGTTTATGAGTTAAGTGGCTTTATGATGATGAAAGGCATGTATATAGATGTTGAATTCATGAAATGTGTTTATGGTGTTGCAAGTTGATTGCCTTGTTGAGGGGGTATAAAGCCTCAATAACCTTGTTGAGGGGATGTCAAGCCTCGGTGGCCTTGTTGAGGGGGTATCAAGCCTCAATCACCTTGTCGAGGGGGTGTCAAGCCTCGATTGCCTTGTTGAGGGGGTGCCAAGCCTCAATCATCTTGTCGGGGGATGGTATGCCTGTACAACCAATTGAGGGGTATGTACCTCAATCACCCTTTCAAGGGGAGGGGTGCCTTGGAGTTTGAGTAATGGAATGTTTGGTCTATGATGATGGTCTATTACTACATATGTATTAGGTTCTATATAAACATATGATTTTACTAGCATGTTTCACTTTAAACATTGATTATGCAAGCCATGTTGCTATCATACTATCCCTTGCTTATGATTATGCATTTTGATTATGTTGCCTATCTCTTGTTGCATTGCATTCTACATACTTAGTATATATAAATGTACTAACCCATATTCTATTCCTACATGATGTTACCATGTAGGAACTGGAGCACCTATTGATCCTCCTCCAGGTGGCTAGATTGTCTTCCGAAAGATAAGCCTTGCTGAGTCCTTAAGTTCGGGGAGACAAGTTATGCTACTCTTGTTCTTTTTTATCTCTTTATGTTGGATATTTGATATTATGAGTGTGAACCCAGTTGTTTGTCTTGGTCCCAACTCAAGTCTAAGTTTAGATATGTTGTTGAAATATTATGATATATCTATGCTTCAAGTTAGACTCCTTATATTTTATATTATCAAAGAAATCTCTTAGTCCCTTTTCCTATTTTTACTCTCTTATTGTTGGTTATCTTTTGCCACGACCAAGGCTGTGTGTATGATATGCTAAGAGGCTTGTGTGGGGTTCCTTCGGGTTCCCCATTCGTCATGTCATGCCTAGGCCCTAGTTTGGGTCGTGACAACCAACGTAGGTTATCTGTGCCAAATGTTGATGACTTGAGAGAGTTGATTTGGAAGAAACCCATAATTCATCTAATTCTATTCACCCTAGTTCCACAAAGATGTATAGAGACTTAAGGGAGGTGTATTGGTGAGGTGGTATGGAGTTATTGCCAAATTCGTATCCGGCTGTCACAATTTCCAACAAGTGAAAGCCAAACATCAATGACTGGGTGGCCTAGCCCAAGACAGAGAAATTCCTACTTGGAAGTGGGAAGACATTAACATGGATTTTGTGGTTGCGTTGCCTAAGACTAGGACACACTTTGATTCTATTTGGGTTATTGTTGATAAGATGACAAAGTCGGCTCACTTTCTATCGGTCAAAACCACCTATGGTACCGAAGATTATGCTAAGTTGTATATTCATGAGTTGGTTAGATTACATGGGGTACCCTTGTCTATCATTTCGGATTGTGGTGTTCAATTCACTTCTCATTTTTGGAGATCCTTCTAAAAGGGTCATGGTACCTAGGTCAAGCTTAGCAGGGTTTTTCATCCTCAAACAGATGGCCAAGCCAAAAGGACTATCCAAACACTTGAGAATATGCCTAGAGATTGTGTCTGAGTTTAAGGGCAGTTGGGATGAACATCTTCCACTTATTGAGTTTTCTTACAATAATAGCTACCACTCAAGCATTGGCATGGCTCCCTTTGAAGCTTCATATGGTAGGCATTGTAGATCCCTGATTAGGTGGTCTGATGTGGGGGAGATGGCCTTGCTAGGTCCAGATTTGGTTATGGAAGCTTTGGAGAAGGTGAGGTTTATAAGGGAGAGGTTGAAGATGGCCCAAGGTAGGTAAAAGTCCAACTTCAATGTGAGGAGAAGAGACCTTTAGTTTAATGTTGATGATTGTGTTTACTTGAAAACAACACATAAATGGTGTGGTCCGGTTTCGCAAGAAAGGGAAATTGAGACCAAGGTTTTGTGGGACCTTATAGAATTTTGAGGAGAATTGGTAAGGTGCATATGAGTTGGAGTTGCCTATGGAGATGAATATGGTTCATCCGGTCTTTCACATGTACATGTTAAGAAAGTGTGTAGGTGACCCGAGTGCTATAGTGCCATTAGAGGTTGTAGGTGTTATGGGAGATAACTTGACCTATGAGGAGGTCCTCGTGGAGATATTAGATAGACAAGTGAAGAGGTTGAGAAACAAGGAGGTAGCATCCGTCAAGGTCCTTTGGAGGAATCAACATGTTGAAAGTGCTACATGGGAAGCCGAGGCAGACATGAAAAAGCGATACCCATATCTCTTCCACTATACTCTAGCCGAAGGTAATAACTTAATTCCCATGTATGATTTCAAGTCTTAAGTTTCAGCCCTCATGTCATTTTGCATGCATCCATGGTAACAAGTTTATGGTGATTTTCGACATTCATGTTAAGACTTTTAGAAAATGATGTTTAAGTGCATTTGTTGAATTCATGATGTGCTGAAATCTTCAAAATTATTTCTCTTATGATGTTTCTTTGACATTCGAGGATGAATGTCTTAAAGGGGGAGATACTGAAACACCCCTCATGTGCTTCAAAATGCCTCATAATCATAATTTCCACATATTTCAAAATTCGTGCGTAATTTTGAAAATCTGACTTCATATTCTTGATCAGGGGAAAAATTGAGTGGGAAATGGGTATAACTCGAATTTTAGAAGACCTATAGCGAAAAATAATTTTTTTTATTTTTTTATTTCCAGTGTCTGTCCACGCCTAGGCTGCGATGCGCCTGGGGCGCGGACTAGTGTATATTGTGATTCGGGTCTAGTCCGTGTCGCGCCTAGACATATACCAATGTAATATTTTTCCCAATTTTCTTATTTTGTCCAAGGGAATCAGGGTAATAGCCCCATGCCCATTTAAACGTGAAATCTTTCATACTTAGCCATTTTTCAACTCTATAACCCACAAAACCCTCTCAAAAATCTCTCCAAGACTTTATCAAATCTCTCATTCAAATTCAAGGATTTCAAGCAAAATTTTGGAACTTAAGAACCCATCTCAAGCGTCAAGTCTCATTCAAAGTTCATTTCAAGAAATTCAAGATTTAAGGTATGTGGGTCTTCATCCATGGGTCCTTTCACCCACGAAGCCCAACCTTATCGTTTTATGGAAATTTCATCATTGTTAAGTTGTATTACCTATGGGTATCTCTTATTGTGAATTTTGAACATAAATTATGTTGGGTTTTACTAAGTATTGATTGATTATGCTTGATATCTATTTCAAGTTTATTCCATGAATTATGTCTATTGAGACTATGCATGATTTGAGCTGTGAAACTATGAACTATTATGAGCTTTTGTGATAAATTTCAAGATACCCTAAATGAGGGTTTTACTACAATATTGGTGGGTTGATTTGATTTGTATTGATTTTACTCATCTTGTTTAACTCTTAAATTGCATGATTTTGAATAAGTATCATGAACCCACCATGTGTTTGGTGAAATTACATGACAAGAATTCTCAAGTTGTTGATGTATTACATGATTTACAAGTTAAGCGACTTCATGATGATTAAGGGCTTTCAAGAATGTATTAAATTCATGAAAAGTATCTATGCTTTTACAAGTATCAAGTTGACCCCTATTTCAAGATTTTTACCTCTTGTGAGCCATTCATATTAAAGCAAAGGATCATGTATGATTGTTATCTACTGTCATGTTCAAGTTAGGCTAACTAGTAGAGGTCAAGCATGTTTAAGAGCTAATCATGTCATGTTATCACATCTCTTACAAGTTACTCATGCTATTGTTAAAGTATGATTATTTCAAGTATTTTGTGGGAATTTACTTAGCATTGATTGAGGCTTAAAATGGGGGCTCGACTTAAGGGGTCCTTATATAAATTCTTTAGTCTCTATACTATATGCTACCATAGGATTATGAATATTACCCTTCCTATACTAGTGGATCCATCTAGTTCATATTTTCATGTTTGGTTTTCCTTGGCATGTAGACCACAATTCGCCAGGGGCCGTCATGCCCGGTCACCTGTATCAAGGGGGTGTTAGCCTTAGAGTGCAAGTTGTAGCTTCTTGGTCTATGTCAGTTGAAGTCTCTTCCCACATATGTATGATATATTATGCATGTGAAATGTTTTACAAGCATGTTTTATTATAAGATTGATCATGCATGTCATATTGAGATTATATATCCATTGATTATGCTTATGCATTTTGAATATATTGGCCTATGACTTTGTTGAATTGCACCCTGCATACTTAGTACATTCAAAATTCCTAACGCGTACTTTGTGCCTACATGGTACTACCATATTTGGACCGGAGCTTCTTTTGATCATCCTCCTCCATGTGGCTAGTTTGATTTTTCAAGAAAGCTTTTCGTGGTCCTCAACTTCGAGGACAATATCTACTTTATTTCATGTTATGATGAAAACCTGTTCTTATGTTTGATGCTTATTATTATGAGGGTGAGTCCGGGAAGTGTCTTGGTCGCCGCTCCATTCCAAAGTAGAGGTGTTGATGGATACTAAGTTTTTCTATGCTTTCAACCTTGACTCTTCTTATGTTACTATATTTATGAAAGATTTTCCCTTTGGGTCCCGCTTCCCTTTTTATACTTGACTCTTATTGATGTTTATTTTATTTCCACAACCAAGGATGTGTGCATGTTACAATCAAGAGGCTTGTTTGGGATGTCTTCGGGTATCTCATTCGTCGTGTTACGTCTAGGCCCAAGGCTTAGGTGTTGACATAAATCTACAACTAGAGTTGTCGAAACAATGAAGAACTAACAAGGTAAAATCGAATTGATTTATAATTCTTGAAAAGTGTGCATGCATGTATTAATTAATTCTCTTTGTTATAAAAATTTTTAACAGTGGCCAGCGTTAGAACTAGCCTAGTATTATTGACTGAATCAAGGAAATAATGAATAGGAAAAGAGATTAATTAACAGGATTCGATTGATGTTTCTCATCTAATCAACCAAACTCAGCCAAGGAGAGGTTGTACTGGAATAATAGGTAAGATTTAGTAATGTCACGCTGTGGGGATGGATCAAATCATGTAGTAAAATTTGCCTCTCACCTGGATCAAAGAGTTTGGTAAACTTAACATACTGTTCTACATGCTACTCACAAAAAAAGAATTCAATTATCTGGTAATATCGAGTTACGGAACCATGGGGAACATAATACCCTAGTTACTCTTCATAGTGGTTTAACACTTGTCTTAGTTTAGGACTATTTTTCATAGTTGCTACAAAACTGGGGAGATAAGTAGGTTAATCCACCAGAATTGCTTTAAATTCTTCAAAGTCTACCATATTCCCTGTGAGATTGACCCTAGCCTCGGTTAGGTTATATATCTTGACAACGACCGCTTTTACCTTCAAAAAGGAGGTGTAGGTTGGGCGACATCAATATTTTCGCGCCAGTGCCACGGAATATGGCTAGACTTATTTAAAATTTGAGTAGTTCGAGAATCAACCCTTATTTCCCTCATTTTAAGTTTTTGTTCTATTTCAGCATAAAAGGGTAATGTATGCCTAATACGGGAAGTCGAGGCATACCCTGACTTTATTTGACCAGAGAAGATTGAGAAGGATGGCCAAAGATAATGCAAACACACGATGAATGAAGCTCTGAATCAGAACCAGAAAGAGAATAAGAATGCGATTAACAACAATTCCACCACCAAGGACTTCAATGCAAAGCTTATCCATGGAATCAATATCGACTAAATCCTATGGCTATACGTATGGAGCCATTATGTTACCACCAATACCGGATGACTCAAAGTTTGTAGTCTCATTTGGGTTGCTTTAGATGCTACAGAATCGTGGGTTGTTCATGGGATTACTATCAGAGGATCCACATAGCCATCTACACATCGTTGTGTTTGTCTTTAAGAGTGCCATAGACTCTATCTATGGATATTTTTGGACTTCGTGTCTTCCCATTATCTCTAACAAGCAATTTGCAATGCTATGGTTATTCAAGCTCCTACAAAGGTCAATCACCATTTAGGCTGAGTTACAAAACGCCTTTTTAGAGAGGTTCTTCCTAAGATCGAAGAGGCTCAAGTTGAAATATCAAATCAACAACATTGAACAACTTGATTAGGACTCGATCAGTACAACATGCGAGTGGTTCACAAAGTGTTTGAGAAGTGTCCATGACAACGAGATTGTTGATGATGCCTTGGTGGAGATCTTCTACCATGCCCCAGACGAGAATAGCCAAGCATGTCCTGACACTATCATAGGGGGCATATTTTTAGATCAACCATTCGCAAGGATTGCAAGAAGCTAGAAAAGGTGTTCAAGACGAACCATGCATAGGGAACAAGAGATAGATCATCTACAAAGCGCTGTGTGTTGTCAATATTAATTCGGAGCAAGCTAAAATAAATAAAGAGACAATGCAAGAGCTTGCTTGGATTAGTACCAATATGGAGGTGATAATGAATCAGAATAAGGAATGAGTTAATGTAGTTGTTCATCAGCCTCTGCAAGCACCATGTACAAGGAGGCTTACTATGAGTAGGAAACTTGCTTCATTGCTGATCAGGCGGGGGATTTTCAGACCAACGCCCTAGGGTTAATTAAGACTATTAGCGCCAAGGTCAAGGAAACCAAGGTCGGAACAATAACATAAATGATACTTTTAGAGATAATCACAAAGGTTACTATGATTGGAATAGGGGCCAGGACAAAGATGTTGATTGGAGTCGCAGAGATGGCTATAGAAATAGTCCTTATGTACCCCCACATAATCGTGATGCCAATGCCAATAGTTCCAGAGCGGAGGAAATGTTTGACTGACTATTGAAGAAGGCTGACACATAGGATGAGACCTTAAGGGGGATGAAGTCTGACATCTCCAATATAAATCAGAAAATCGAGTCTCATTTTGTTGCTAACAAATAGTTGGGGCAACAGTTTGGTCAAGTGTCAACTCAACTCAACCAGCGTCGAAGAGGTATATATATTGTCTAGCAACACAGTTTAAAACCCAAAGAATGAAGGGCAGTGTATGGGGTTACTACTCATGGTGGTAAGAGTACCATTGATCCTCCCATGCCGGTCGATGATGATGATGTTCGAGAAGAGGCAGTTGAGGTGAAAGATGCTGATACTGGAGATGATCGTGCTAATGATGGGGTGAGTGATGCTGTAAAGGTTCCACAGAAGCTAAAGCCCATTCCTAGACCTCCTCCCCCTTCCCATAAAGAATCAAAACAAAGGAGGAGGAGGGTAAGTTCATGTAATTTCTCTCCATGCTAAAACAACTCTCCATCAATATCCATCTCATTGAAGATTGGAGAAGATGCCAAGGTATGCAAAGTTTATGATGCACTTAGTTACAAAGAAGCGCACTGAGTCAAGAGCTCTCCCAAGAGCTTCAATATTGTAGTGTAATTTTTACAAGGTCCTTGGTGTATAAGCAAGAAGATGCCAATGCTTTTACCCTGCACTATTGGAGATGTGGAGTTTGTAAGGGCACTGTGTGATCTTAGTGCCAGCATAAATCTGATGCCCCATCCGTTCTTCAAGAAGCTAACAAAAATGATGTGAAAATAAAAGGCAAAAAGCTGAAAAATGAGAATAAAGCACCAAAAAAGCTTGAAATGGGAGAAAGGGAGAATAAGGTGAAAAATACCAGTGTTGGTAGGGCAAAAGTTTAGAAAGATGCAGTGTCAATGAGTGCCTCTAGTCACCTAAAACATCGTACCAAAGCCCCCCTGAGTTTATATTACAAGCCAATAAAATCCTAAAGTGATCCTAATCCAAGTAGTCAAAGGTCATAGCCATGAATATAGGGGCAAGCATATGTTATTGTGCATTGTATGCGAATGTATTTTGTGAGAGACAATTATTTTTGCATAGTCCCAAGCGTTGATTCTGAAAAATATCATCACAAGAGGGATATGAGACTTCTTTCTGTGAGGACACTTGCATTGCAATGTTGATATTGGACTAACTCAGTGATTGTTACTTGTTGATAATTGTCTTGCTTGTCATAGTTACACTATCACATATGTTGATCTGTGTTTGCTTGATAGCTATCTGATGTGTTTTTAAAGTGGTGTGGGTATTTGTGCTTGAGTTTGATATGATGTATGACATTAGATTGAGGTTTGTGTCTTACTGTGTTGCTTATATAGATTGAGTCTATCACTTGAGGACAAACAACAATTTTAATTCGAAGGTGTTGATGTGCTATCAAAATACAACACATTTGATGCTTAAAAACTTAGAATTTTGTGTGTTTTCTTAAAGCGATATTAGTAGTTTTGATGTGTTCTTATGTTTGTTTTTCTGGATTAGAGGATTGGCACTATTTTTTGGCTATATGTGCAGATTTTCCTGAAGTTGAGGTTTCACGAGACCTTTTACAAGCCACAGAGAATTCCACAGCCGTATCTCTGGTTTCATACAAAATTATAATGAAGGGTGATTTTTTGAAGTTAATTTTACAAACATGCAGATGAGCCGTAGAAGATTATACGAGTCGTAGACTTGGTGTCATGTCCTGAGGATCAGAAAGTGGGGAGTTGCTGAAAAGCCATCAGATGAAACTCCCAATGAGCCATAAAATTTTATACTGTTCGTTGAAGGGTGTCATAGAAGTCAACCCCAAAATTGAAGATGTAATCTACAAAAGCCCGATTACGAGCCATAAAACATTATACGGGCCGTAGAAGTTCCCGTAGAGTCTATTGTCCCAATTCTCCTAATCCATTTTTATTTTGTATTTTAAACACTATAAATAGTTATTTTAGGTTATTTTTCATGAGGAACGTGACAGGACAGTGGAGAATAGTAGAGAGCTTGAGGAAAACACTTGTAAAACTTTATTTTGTGGTTTTTTTATTCAATATTGTGATTCTTGGTGAAGAGCTTGAATTTACTGTGCTTATTCTTTCGTGTAAGTGCTCAATTATATTATTCAAATTCATTATTCTTGTATCTACACTGATCATGAGTAGCTAAATCTACAACTAAGATTGTGGGAACCAGAAGAACTAACAAGGTAAAACTAGATAATTCATAATTCTTGAAAAGTATACATGTATGTATTAATTAATTATTCTCTTTGTTATGGATTCTTTTTAATGGTGGCCAATGTTAGAACTCGTCTAGTGTTACTGATTGGATCATGGTAGTAATCAACAAGATTCGATTGACGTTTCTCGTATAATCACCCAAATTAGGCTAAGGGGAGGTTGTACTGGGACAATAGGTATGTGTTAGTAATTTCATACTATGGGGATGGATAAAATCATGTAGTGAAATTTTCCTCTTGCCTGGATCAAAGGGTTTGGTAAACGTAACTTTCTGTTCTGCATGCTACAAACTGAAAAAGAATTCGATTATCTGGTAATACCGAGTTAGGGAATCATGAGTAAGACAATATCCTAGTTACTCTTCACAATGATTTAACACTTCTCTTAATTTAGGATTACTTTTCATAGTTGCTACATCCTCCCCCACTCCCAACCTTTTGGGGAGATAAGTAGGTTAATCTACCCAAAATGCTTTAAATTCTTCAACTCTATCATATTTGTGGCAAAATTTTGGAAATTATACCTTTATTTCCGTTTCATCTAGCTACTTTATCTCAGACCAGTTTTATATAACCCTTCAATTCGAAAGGGGAAATCCTTTTTTCTTTTTTCATTTAGCTTTCAGAATCTCCCTGTTGAATGGCATGTCCCAAAGATTTGGGACCAAAAGCGGTTAGCGCAACAGCTCCGAATTGGATCAGTTTCTCCTCAACTCTTTTGTTTCGACACGTAACCTTGGTTAGGTTATAAATCTTGACAATGACCAATTTTACCTTCAAAAAGGAGGTGTAGCTTGGGCGACATCAAAATAGCAAGCAAGAATTGGCAAAGGAAGTCCATTGATTGGCTTGGTTGGGGGTTAGATTTAATAAGACCGAAAATGGAGGTACGGTAATGGTAGATGGTTCTTAGTCTTCTTTGGTTGAAGAAGTCAATTCTGAAGAAGACCTTGATCCTATTTTGGTGGAATTGAAGTCATTGATGAAGGATGGCAAGTTGGAGGTTTTCTCCCAAGGGGGAGATGACGTCCTTCGCTACCAAGGTTAGTTATGTGTGCTGATGTTGATGGGTAGAGAGACTTAATCTTGAAGAAGGCACACAATTCCTCTCATTCAATTTTCCATTAAGATGTATAGAGATTTGAGGGAAGTGTATCAGTTGGGTGGGATGAAGAATATTGCTAAATTCATAGTCGGTTCCCATATTTACCGACATGTCAAGGCTGAACATCAAAGGTCACGTGGCCTAGCACAAGACATCGAGATTCCTACCTAGATATGGGAAGAGATCAATATGGATATTGTGATTGGCTTGAAGACTAGGAGGAATTTCGACTCCATCTGGTTTATTGTGGATAGAATAACAAAGTCGACTCACTTCTTACCGATTATTATGCCAAGTCGCATATTCATGAGTTTGTGAGATTACGTAGGATTCCATCGGCTATCATTTTGGATCTGGTGCTCAATTTACTTTGCACTTTTGGAGGTACTTTCAGACGGGCCTTGGTACCAAAGTCAAGCTTAGTGGGGTGTTTCACCCACAAATGGTTGGCCAAGCCAAGAGGACTATCCAAACACTTGAGGATATGCTTATGGCTTGTGTTTTGGATTTTAAGGCTAATTGGGATGAGCATCTTCGCTTATCAAGTTTTCTTATAACAAAAGTTATTACTCTAACTGTAATTCCCTTATTATTAAATCATATGTTCACTTTCTAAAAGGTATTTTCTCAAGATAAAATCAACCCCTTCTTCACAATTCTTTGACTTGAATTTGTTTCGTTAGAGAAATTGATTTTCTTGAATCATCGAAAGGAATGAGGCGAGGGGATTTGTTTTAGGGAAATTTATTTACTTTTGTACAATTATACAATAAAAATAAATATTAATGTGTAATGAAGCAAACAACAACAAGAAAAAGGAAATTTTGGCAGCCACCTTATTGGACACTTCTCTTTTAACTTGCTTTTAACATAAACTATATTTTTCCCAAATTAACTCAGTTTCAAGACCATATAAAACCTTATAACTCTCTCATGAACTTATATTTGACAAAAACAAACGAAAAAAGTTAGTTCCTTGGAGCAAAGTTAAGAAATCCCCTACCCTTTGGTAAGTGGTTGAATTTTGTCTTTAAATTGCATAGTATGTAGTAATTGTGGAATATCTCATTGTATATAGTTGTGTTTTAGTGAGTAAATATATTTGAAAAGCTAATTCACATACCTGCAACTTTTATGCTTATGTGAAATTTTGAATCTGGTTGTATGGTATTGAAAAAAGTGACGAAACACAGTGAACATTCTGGCCAGTTTTCTGTCCGAGAAGCCTTCTATGTACTGTTGCTAGTATGTTAATCATATCCTAATGTGTGAGGTGTATTTTGTGATGGTTTTTAGTTCTTTGCAACCCCAAGACATTTAGCTACAACTCTTATATTTATGTTGGAATCTAATTCAGTAATTATGGATTCAAAATAGTGGACAAAAGTTTGAACATGTTCTGTCCAGAGTTTTGACATAGGAATCCTTGGGGGTGTGCTGTTAGTGAAAATTCTTGTTCAAAGGGTATTTTGAAGTGATTATTGATTGTTTGCAACCTATATTCATATACCTACAATTTTCATGTAGGCTAAAAAAGCCTAGTTTTTCCATTTACCAATTCAAAATTTAGGTACATTGCAAGGCGATAAAGCTGCTGAGAAGAATGTGGTTTACAAAAATGAAGCTCACTTTTAGTATATCTTTTTAGTTTTTATCTATTGAAAGTGTTAAATGTTAAATGAGAATTTAAATGAGTATTAAGGTGCTCACACTCTTGTACAATCTTAGGGAAATTGATTGAAGAAACTGATGTCGTATTGATCCACGACTTGAACTCGGTAGGGTCGATGGCGTGCTAAAAGCTTCAGGTTCTTGTAAAACTTGTTATTGTGCTTTTTTTACCTACTGATACATTTGAATGTTCTCTTGGCATCTCATTTATGTTCTTGTCCTTCTTATCTTGTTGTGTTGATATATTCTGAGACTTGTAAGGAACTTGCTTAATTCACCCATTTATACGAATTGCCTGATCACGTGAAATCCTTGTGAACTTTGTCCTTCTTATAGATGTGACTTTGTCACTATTGTGATGCCTCTTGTTCGGATTAATTGCAATCTTGACTGTAGATTTTGGGTTCATCCTAAGTATGGATGCAGTTCATTTAAGCACGAACTAGAAAGTCACTTTTAATATGGTTCTTGTTTCTGTTGATTAGGTTTTAGCCCTTCTTGATATAGGGTCTTAGCCCTTCTTGATGATTATGTTTTGTGTGAAGGAATGACATACATATTGGGCAAACTTGGTTTGACTGTCTTATAAAGATCTTGCCAGGAACTCTTGATACTTAGACCTTTAAATATCATACTTGATACTGTTGATCTATTTGTTCACTTGGTCTACTTATTATATTGTATTTGTGTTGCCATGGCTTAAGAAAGGTAAATTGAGGAATCTAAAAGTTTTTGCTTTTAGCTTTTACACCACTAAGATATAGGCTTGGCGATAGTTGTTTCTATCCTACGGGATACGCGAGATGATGCTTGAGGATGGCCATTAAAGATATATTTTGGGAGCTGTGTAGAAGATCACATTTGCATCTAGACATACATATTGTAGTAGTTTTGAGGGATGTGCATCATTCTCCTATTTCATATGTATGTATAAATTTGAAAGGCTAGAGTAAATTATGCAACCATGGTTTGTAACTTAAAGTTTGGCTTGTTTAGTTGAATTGGAGCCGGTGAGCTTGTTTTTATATTAAAATATCAGTTATTTTGAGGAGATTGTATAAAATAGTATATATCAACATTACCCCAATATCTCAAAGGCTCCCGCCCATTACGGGGTAAGGGGGGTCGGATGTACGCAGCCTGACCCCTATATTTAAAAACATAGCGCGACTGTTTCCGAACTAGTAAATTTTATTTCTTTGTATTTTAACATTGGTAATGATTTTTAGTGTGTACTACAATAGTATGGAATTATACAAAAATCTCGCAAGATATTGGTTTAAATTATTATGAAAGTTGATCACACTATAAACTGGAACCCGAAATCAACTGAACTATTTTTAGGAAAAAATCCCCTACCCATTACTATTTTTGATTCATTATTAAATTATGATTAATAAGTTGCGTATTAAACTCTTAACATTTAGTAAGTATTAGGTGAGCCTAGATCGTACATAAGTGGTATCCTCCTACGAGGGTTACCACAAGTGTTGGTATCAGAGAGCAGACTTGTGATTCTAGGACTTTTGATGTGAATTATTTGTATAGTTGTCTATTTTGTAGGATGTCCAAGCTATGTTATTTGTTTATTTACATGATTTATATTATTTTTGTGCTTATAGAGTACATATGAATCATGTACCTGTTCCTAATGCAATGTGATCTTCCTTTTTAAAGGAATTAAATTATGGACTCTTCCTCTAATAGATCTATGGAAATAACATGGAAACGATCAAATAACTCTTATCCTCAACCTCGTGCACTAGAAGGGGATAGCAAACATCTTTCGCATCAATACATCCCCCGTACTAGTAGGTCTGAAGTGGGAAACCAAGGTGTAAGACCTATCCCACATTCTCATATGAGCCATAGTATTCAGGTTATGAATCCTGCTTTCTGATAGATAGCTAAATTCTTCCGCCACATGGCTGAAGCTATGCATGATCCTAATGGGATAAACTTCGAGAAAATGAGGAAAATGGGTGGAGTAGAATTTGAAGGTACTGTTGATCTCACTGATGTTGAATAATGGTTGGAACGCATGGAGAGCGTGTTTGAGCAATTGACTGTTCAGATGTTGCAAAATTTATGCAGTCTCACTATTAAAAAAGGATGCTTATGATGGATGGGTAAGTGTTACAAATTCCAAGGTAAAACCTCCAGTTCTTACTTGGAATGATTTTGTTAAGGAGTTTTCTACGAAGTATGTTCCACCTGCCTACTATGATGCCAAGAAAAAAAGAGATTTTAAGTTTGAGGCAGCGGGGCATGTCTATTGTTGAATATCAACAAAAGTTCCTAACGCTTTCTTGTTACGCTAGAGATATTATTAAAGAGAAGAAAGATAAGTGCTGGAGATCTGAAGATGGCTTAAATGATTCTATCAAAGAGAATGTGGCAATCTTGCAGCATGAGAACTTCTGTCAATTAGTTTTCGCTGCTCTTACCAGGGAAATGCTTGATAAGGAAGAAGCTAGTGGAGATGAAAATAAACTCCGAAAAATTTGGATCAGATTTCAAAGGTCCATACAAAAGGGGAAGGTTTGATGATTCTAAGGTTAGTGGTATTAACAGGTCATCTCAATCAACATAAAGCAGATTAGATTATTCTATAAGTAGCACACAAAATAATGGCCAAGGCAGGACTCGTGTTAGGTGTGAACAATGTGGGAAGAACCATTATGATGTTTGCAAGAGAGCTTCTAGTGCGTATTTTAACTATGGCAACTTTGATCATAAAGTGGGAAGAATCATTAAAGGCTTAGATCAAAAGCCTTCTACTACTACTCCTCAAACCAATAGGGGTGCAAGACCAAAAAACATCCAAGCGGCAGGAGCAAGTGGAGAAAATCAACCTAGTGGGCCAAGGGCTATAGCAAAAGCGTATGCTTTGAAATAAAGGGATGATCAAGATGGCCAAGACATGGTTGTTGGTAAATTTCATTCATTTGGCTTATGTGTGTTTACATTGTATGATCCTGGTTCTACACATTCTTATATTGTTCACCACTTATTCTTCCTGAAAATGCGAAATATGTGAGGTTTGACTATATTGTGCTAGTTGAAAGTCCCTTGGGTTACTGAGTTGTTTGTAATTGAATTAACTGAGTTTGTCTCTTCATGATCAAAGATCTAGTTTTCCCAACTGATTTATTGAAATTCCCTTCAAAGTTTTTTATATTATTATAGGGATGGATTGTCTTTAAAAATATCATGCAGTAGTAGATTGTAGATCAAAGCATGTGACTTTTAAGGACCCTACATTTTCTCATATTATTGTACAAGGTGAAAAATATTATTTCTGCAGCCTTGGCAAGAAAGATGATTCGGCAAGGTTATGATGTGTATCTTGCTTATATAGTTGATACACGGTTGGAGAGCCCTTGTCTTAAACATATACCTATTATGTGCGATTTTTCAGAAGTCTTCCCAGAAAATCTTCCTGTGTTACCCCCTAGAATGGGATGTGGAATTTCCAATCGAGCTTATTCCCGAATCTGCTTCTATTTCCATTACTCCTTATGGAATGGCTCCAGAAGAACTAAAAGAGTTGGTAACCCAGTTGCTAGAACTTCATGAGAAGGGTTTTATC
>JAABOM020050186.1:0-15774 GCA_011800125.2 Solanum clarkiae | reverse complement strand
TATCAATACATTGCATAACTATCTTACAATGTTGATATATGCTTATACATATTTATGCAGTATTGATACATAGGAAAAAAATACATGAAAAAGTTTTTTCCCTTTTGAAAAAAAAAATCTTTTTTATATAAAATGCCATATCAAAGTAAAAATATATATATAACGCTAAAAAAAAAAGTGAAAAGGGTCTAATGGCTCTGGGCTGATTTGAGCTATATTGAGTCCATGACCTTATTGGATTATTTTTTATGAAAAAAATGAGTTTTTTTCTTGTAACTTTTTGTATATATTAATGAAATTTGCCCATTAAAAAATGTGGCCTGGCCAGAAGGGCCTGCAGCCCATGTACTAATGGGTGAGACTAGCTATTTTCACGCCCACAAAAAAAATAGGTCAATCAGACTAGACCTGTTAAATTCTAATGTCTATATGAGTTAGTCCGGATGAGATAAATCAACTCATATTAGCACCTCTAATTTATGTATCAATAAAATTACGTTAAGGTAAAGTTTTCTATTCCATGGAATGGAGTTCTTTTTTATTTTTTCCAAATAAGAATAAATATATCAAAACACACATACAAAAAAAAAAAAAACACAGCCAAATTGAGGGGAGCAGACCAGATGGGGTGTTTGTTTTTAATTAAGCTTCCTGTTTAGTGGGATTCTATACTTTATTATGATTTTTTTAAATTTTTAATCCATTTCATAAAAATGTTTTAGGAATATGAAAAGCAATACATTAAAAATTATAAAGTTTAAAATTAGACCAAATTGTATTTATGTATAATTTTCTAGAAGTAGTATAAGTTTTTTTTAACATTTTTTTTAATAAACTGTATCTGTATAATATTTCCTAAACATAATTTATTTAAAAATAATACAAGAGCAGCCCGTTGGTAAAGACATGACACACGAGACAAACTAATTCACGAGGCGAGGATTATCCAGTTCAAGGAGACCAATTTTCTATCTTAAAATTGTGGGACTTTTTATCTGTCATGCCTTGAAAGGAGTATTCTATGTGTGTCCGATACTCAAAAATCATTGCTTGCTCTCAAGCGAATAACTTGGTCTCATCACTCATTTAATTAGTGGAAGCGTACTCCATATAATCAAGAAGATACTAAATTGGGCTCTTAAACATTACAGTCAAATAGCAAGTAACACAGGATATAAACAAAATCAATATCTCTATAACAATAATGGGTTTCAAAATATACTCAAAGTTTAAATCATTTGACTCCGTTTATGAAGCCTGTTGACACCCAATTTTATCCTCCACAATACGAATTAATTATGGAGCTTTTAATTTTGACAATTTGAAATAATTGGTTTTCAAAATATGGAAAAATATTTTTCAAAAATGAATGCCTTAATTTTAAGAATTGTTATTTTGGAATCAATTTGATTATTTCAGATTAATAATATTAAAAGCTCTTAAGTTAATTTATATTAATTTGTCTTGTAATCAAATTAATTAATAAAATTCAATTTGATTACATTATTAATTGGTCACATTTGCAACTCCAAAATGGCTAATTTCTCAATTTAAAACCCCTACCCTTGAACCCCTATTTTAATTCATTTTTGGTCCTATTTTAATTCATTTTTGGACCAAATCTTGGCCCAAAAACTGAGTCTAACCCGGCCTAATTCTATTTCTCAACACATTACATAATATACATATATACATCATATATACTCACGCGTGGGGTCAACGCGCCCCCCAGTTCCTTATTTTTCTTTCTCCCTCTTCCTTTCACGTGTCACATTTCCTCTCCCTTCCCTTTTCTTCTTCGACGAGCTCCACAAGAGCAAACTAGGGGAGCAACTCAGTGAACCCAAACCAAGCTAAATGCCAAATCTCCCTCAACGTTCCTCCAATAAACTCCGTACATACGTGTCCTCTCCTATTCCCCGTCACTCGTTCGTACTTCGTCCGTTTTGGAATCAGAACGTGGTGCATATCACAACCATCGATTGAAATCGATGACTGTGATATGGACTCGTGGATGATTCCAAAAGTATGAGGAAGTTAATTTCGAATTGAAACTCGAAATGGCCCGCTGATTTCCGTCCCGTTTAAGCCCTAATTTTGGGGCTATATATATCTCTTTTCGAGAACCATTTGGGGCAGCAGTTGATGATCTCGAAAACCCTAAAAGACCTTAAATCGATTTCCACAGCCATCTTTCACCTTAAAATACATTCAATCTCCATTTAGAGTAAAGAAATTTTTAGAAATTCTTGCTCAATTTTGAGGTTTCTTGGAGCTGGGAGTTCTTTTGCTCTGAAGTAGGAGGCGATTTTGTTCGGTGATAGACAGTTCCGTACGAGTTTGGAGTCCCAGTTGCTGCTTCAATATAGGTAATATCATAATCTCATTTTTCGTTTCGGGTTTCATATACTTTGTTCGAATGCGAGTTATTGAAGTAATACTGAAGTTCAATGATTGCACTTGGTCTGTTCTGACTGGGAGTGCTCTGTTATGGCGAGTCGATGTTGTGGTTTGTTGATTGATTGTGGTTAAATCGTTCTCAGTCTCGATCAAATCTCGAGGGTTTGCGAGTATGATATGTTAGTCAATTTCGAGTTGTTTCCAGATATGGTATGTCTAAAATGACTCATTTCTCATGCTTCTTTCTATATGATAACATTTGGGTCTAATACTGGTACTGATTGAGAGTGTGGCTACTACCTTTTCTGCTTACTGTTGAGTTGCTAAGAGTCAAGCCTAGTGTCTAAATGATTTTGCTCTTCAAAACATGCTTAAATCCTGTTATGGTTCGTTTATTGAATTCTGGTTCCTTGAGCTGCTGTGATGCTTCATCTACTCTTGAATTTCTTTACTGTTTGAGTGCTTTACTATTCTCTTCAAAAGTTCGTCCCCTTTTCAGTGATTAATGCTAAACGCAGAAGCCATTATGTATATAAAACAAGCCATAATTCGTATATATGCTCTCTTGTCAGTTTCCCAAATGTGATTAAGTGATTCCTTTACTGTTTCACCTTGAAAACAGTGCTGATTCATTCTGTTTGGTAGCAACACAGTAAGCGTTAGTTGGTGTGAGCTAAAAGACTCGTCTGTTGTGGATCTATTTGGCTTTTATTTCTCAGTCAATTGTTGTCATATCACCATCTGGTTGTGTTCTTGCCTGTTAAAAGTTAGATTTTCTGATCACAACCATTACATCAGGTTCAAAGTATGCCCATCTGGTCTTATTTCGACTTTACATTTGTCATTGTATATTGTCTTTGTCTGATTTGGAATACTCTCCTGTCAAGATTTTTTTTGAAAAAGTTAATCTTATTCGCTTTAATATGAGCATTTATATGCGAGATCTTGTCATTTCAAGTCTATTTGGTTCCATCATTCTGTTTGAACAAGATCTGCCGAAGTCATATTTTCGCTTTTTGTTAATCCCCAGACTGTTATGGCGATTTGTGCCCTATTTTTGCTTTAATATGTATCGAGTTATCTCCGATTGCTTGAAAAGTATGATTTCTTTTCAGTTTTGTTAAAGGGTCAAAAATGATTTAATTAGCAGTGTAATAGCCAATCTGTTTCTGTTTTATTGTTTACATTTAGACGTTATTTGGTCTAGTGAGTCAATGGTTACTCTGTTATGGGTCCATTCGAGTTTATCTCTTAGTTGTTATATCTTTGTCTCTTTATCTAGCTATTCTCTTAATTTGTTGAGAATTCAAGATCCTTGATAACAGTTTATTGTTTCTAGTTTAAAACATATTTATTTTACCCTACTTGTTGCAAGTTGTCTTTATCTCAAGATTTTTGGGGAAATCTAGTTTGTTAATATCATTTGTTTAGTTTAACTAGTGTTTCTAGTAGTTTGTTCGATATTTCAATAGCAGAGTTTGGCTTATTGATTAGTGCTCAAGCTTTTACTTTACTTATTTCAAACCTCCTCAACTTGTCTACTATGGAAACTATGGAATTCGGTCATTGTCTAGTTTTCTTTTAAAACAGAGAATTATTTGACACTAAAATGTTATTTGCTGATTGAGACCTTCTTTGTTCCTTTTACAAGAAATCCAAGCTACTGGTTTACTCCCTTCCCTTTGTATTCTTTACTTATCAAGTAAACTGCACCTTTTGTAATCAAATATGTTTGAATCTCTTACTAATATATCTTTACTTGGTTGCTAATTGTGTAAGTCCACTGTGAAGTTTCATCGGAAAAGGCCAACTTCATGTGAATTCAAACATGCTATTCTTGTTTCTCTATATGTTATGGTCATTTTAGTATGAAAGTTCTCTTTATGTAGTAATCTCTTTGTCTTTAAACTTAATCTTGGATATGTTTGGTTGCTTATAAGTTCTTTATTTTTCCTTTGTATGCGACTTTGTGTCGATCCCCCTAGGGACTCCATCCTTGCACCTAGCGTCTCCCTCGAGTCATTAGCGGCGATATATAGGTCTCAGGAAATCAGTGTATATACTCTGATATACACTAGATATACTTGGAGTATACGATATGATGATGCAGCAGGGGAAGGGCTAAATGCCCAATATGGAAGCAGCACCTGGGTTTTGTTTAAGGGCCAGGCAGGCCCAAGCTTAGAGTTAGGACATGTGTTGGAAAATTGGGCCCGCTGAGCCCATTCCTATTTTTATGTGTTCTTGTATTTTCTTTGCTATTACTTATTATTTGTTTACTTGTTTTTTTAACTCTAGCTTTATTTGTGTTATTATTTTATTGTTAATCTAATTATTTCTCCAGCATTTACTCCGTTTGTGTTAATTTCTATTTTAGTGATTTTCTTAATGTTAGAATTTCCTTATAATTTATTTTGATAAAATTTCGCATTTTCAATCCAAGTATTAGTCAATTTAGTCAAATTTTCAAACCTAGTCAATTTTAAAATTTAGTCAATTTTTTAAGACTTAGTTAAATTTTTGCACTTAGTCAACTTTTGCAGACTTTGTCAATTTCGCAAAGATAGTCAATTTTTCAAATCTAGTCAATTCTTTTTAACTTAGTCAATTTTGCAAGTTTAGTCAATTTTCTTTCAATTTGGTCCAATTTCAAATTTAGCCAAGTTCTTACAAATTTAGTTAATACTTTCAAATTTAGTCAATCTCTTCCTGAATTAGCAAATCCTTTCAAACTTAGTTAAATTGCTTTCATTCTTTAGTTAATTTTTCAAACTTAGTCAATTTCTTTCAAAATTAGTCAATTTTTTCAAACTATTCAATTTTTTTTCAAAGTCAGTCAAATCTCTAAAAGTTAGTCAACTTCCTAATCGTCGGTCAACTGCAAGTTAGCAACCATTTTGAGTGATTAAATTTTTCTCAAAATGAAAATTGAACCCGAACCCTTTCCTTGGTATTTAGAAAGATTTTTCTGTTAGGTCTTTTTAAATGTTTTATTGGTTTTCTAATTATCCTTAAAATTAGGTGTCGATTCTTTCAAATTTCGAAAATTTAATTTATACTTAAATTAATTAAGTATTAAATCAAATTTTCGAAAATCAAAAGTCATTTTTTAAATTAACAAAGCTCATATTAACTCATAGAAAGGTGTCAAGACAAATTCAAGACTATTTCAAAACTATGAAAAAGAAATAAATTGAAGTAGAAAAATATCCACTGAATGTTGGAGGACCCACCAAGCTCTGGGAACCTCAAAATCACTCTACTCTAACTTTTACTTAAATCGGTGATCAACAATACTCTCAAAGATGTATAAAAAGGCTTTACCTATTTTATTTTGGAATAAATAATCCCAAGATTAGTTTACCATTCAAGTGGTAGAATAACTCATTTCAATACTAATTATCACTACAACAAATTTGACTATCAAAGACAAATAATTTTGTCACAAAAATTATTTTGTGACGAAAACAATTCATCGATATATAGTCCCTAAATGTGGGTCGCTAAAAGTATACAATGACGATTTAGTGCTTCGTCGCTAAAAAAGTTAAATTTACTACAAAAAGAGAAAGTGTCTCCAAATATGTAAATAAGTGTCTCAAGATATGTAAATATTTGTGACAAATTTATTTGTCATAAAAAGTATAAAATTTTTGTAGTTGATAGTATGATTTCGTCACTAAAAAACTTACTATCATCGACAAAGTCACTATTATTTAGTTCAATCAGAGATGACGATGACACAAACTGTCTCTAAAATTATATGTATTTCATAGTTGAACAAATATAATTTCGTGTCTAATGATTGCTTTTTTTATATATAAATTGTCTTTAGATATATATTAGAGACAAATTTATTATTTAATAATTTTTTAGCTAAATATTTCATTTTGTCACTAAAAGTAATGCTTTTAGTGACAACATATAATTGTCACTATAAATTTTCGTGATCAGTGACAATTACGATTGTCTCAAAATAAAAAATTAATTTGTATCCGATAAAAAGGAGGGTATTGAGACAAATACATTTTGTCACTAATTGTAGTCAATTTATGAAAAGCTAATTAATTTCGTGATAAAAATATTTATCTTGATAATTTTAATCTAATCGTCGCTGAAAGTTACCTTTGATGATAAAACCTTTCGTCATTAACTACAAACATTTACTGGCATTTCATTATTTCATAAAACATGTTGCATAATAATAAAATTCACCTATATAATTAAAAATAACTAAAATTATATTAAGGTAATCGTTCCTTGAATAAAGAAAATGTCCAATAACAAGAAAATGTAACTGGAATATATCAAATAATACCAGTACATTAAGACAAACAAGTAAAGGTTTCTTCCAAAGTATCACTAATCCGATGACACTTGCAATTACTTTTCATTCAATTCTAACCTGTGAAAAAAAGAAGATTAAGATTTATTAAAAAGTGCTCATGCGAGGGGGGAAATGTAAAATTTATAAGACACAGCCTTTCAGATGTAGTAACGCCCAAAAGATTGAGCTTCAAAAATATATAAAACAATAACCTGAAAAGGATGTAATTGCCAATAAAAGAGTCTAACCAGACACTGGCTTTCAGATGTTGTGCAACTGTCTTTGCATCATCTCTAGCCAGACTACTGCCTAGCTAATGTCACAATTTGTATTGCTAACCACAGACCAATAAGCTTATGCCTAAATTAGAATTCACTCGGCCTTGGATCACTGATATAGGACTATTACAATATCGTGATCAACTTTGGTTCATTTCTGATTAGCTCTATTTTTCCACACGTGACACATGTTTCTGGCCTTCATCACTATGTATCCATCAAGACTTGTTAATGTCATGACGACAAACAGATGTCATTTTTATTTTCTCTTTTCTAGGAAAGATACAACAGAAAAGAGCAAAAAATGTATGGAAAATGATTCATAAATGCCCTTCATCTTTTTTGATTCAACAATACCCCCTCAAACTAAAACCTTAAATTTAATGCACATATATTACTTAAGTAAAAAATTAAACTCATCCACCTTTTGAACTAATACACCAACTCCATCTTATTCAGCTACTCTACTTTTATCAATTTGAAACTTAATTATTTTAGTATCAAGATTGAAAATTTTCATGGGGCAGCACGAACTTGGTGAAATTTTCACCATATACATATAGCTAACAGTCAACCTTCATGAACCAAAACACTTTATGCCATAGTAAATCCTGCTAGTAATCTACGGTCATGCTGTCTTAAATGAATTTTACTCTGATGCGAGCAGTTAAATTAAACTTCACTTACTGAAATTTTATGTGGATTTCATTAATTCAACTTTAAGAAAATTACATGAATTAACTTGCATAAGAACTAATTTAAATCTCATCGATCTACCTGTCTTGAACAGCATCTTCCTTGTTGTAGCATATCAGCTGATCACAAACACAGAGAAAATCAGGTAGGCATGTACTGTTACATAATTTCATCATGATGTATTATAATATCATAAAGTATTTTGAAAGTGGCTGAGTTTTATTTCTAAATCAAATAATCTATGTATAAGTCGTCATTTACAAATGTATAAATCCATTAAGTTTAAGGTATAACTTTGAGGGATATTTTTGAACCAAAAAATAGGTTAAGAGGTATTTTTGTCAAAATGGTGGATACAGTTACATATTTTGGAACCATTTCCCATACGTTTGAGGTAGTTTTGCCCTTTTCTGAAGGTACAATGATGCATCACAAGAATATGTTTCTACAGCAACATAGTTTCTCCACTGATTTTCAGGGTAAGCTAAGCCTTTCTCCCCTTTTTAGTTCTCTATTGTCACTATTTAATACTTAGTAGTATGTCACTTTTACAACGCCCTCATCAGAGCAGAGCTGGTTGTCTCTTTTAGTCAAATTCTATGAAGCGATGTAAGGATCCTTTTGAAGCTGCTTTTGAGGATCAGGATGACTCACCCCCTGGATCTCCCGTTGGCACTGATGAGAATGAATGATAAGATCAAGGTGCAGGTAGTGTTATGTGCATGGAGGTGACGATGTAAATATTGATTCTCATGTAAAACCTTAAACGTCTAAAGCTCCAGTGGCCTCTAGTGCTACTGCTGGTCCAATTAGCATGTAGTGATCCTGACAAACTGGTGAAGATGCAGTCCATCTTATCTCAATTTACAGAGGAGCAAATGAATAGAAATATCTTTTAGGAGAAGCGATTGTTGACCAGCATCAAAGGAAGTGCAAAGATATCTATTCCTATGACTATTATGGTGTCTAGGATAGCATAAATGTTTGTCGGTGAGCTTGTTGAAACAACTAAAATGGTGATGGCAGAGAGAAAAGATACCGGACCAATCAGGCCATGTCACATAACAGAAGCATATAGAAGGCTGAAACTTGAAGGCAAGATTCTAAAAAAATCAGTGCCAAGGCTTTTGCAGTAGTGGACATGGAAATAACCTGCAGTTTTATTTCAGATTTGTAGCAATCATCTACTTTCCTCAAAGAAATGCATATGATGAGGTGTTTAGGTTTTCTGCAGCCAAAGCTTCTCTTTGAGATGTTGGGGTTCGTTCGGAGAAGTTAATTTCTAGAGCATTCAGTGACCATAGAAAGAGAGCTCTCACCTTGATGGAAGGATTGGCAGGACAAAGAATTGTAACTTAACTATGTAGTTGGTACATTGAGTTTCAGAAAGGCATACTTAGGATACATAAAATCATGAAAAATAGTAGAAAATGCTAGAAGGCAAGAAAAGAGATGAGTTAATGACCAGATCTTTAACCAAATGGACAAAGATGAAAATTTAATAGAAGTGGATCTTTTTTTCTCAAAAAATAAAAATACTTAGTAGTATGTTAAGTTTTAGGGAAGCATTTGGAGACTTAATTACTCAAATGACGGCACCTTTAGGAGCCATATATCTAGTAGGTAATTCAATAAATAGAAGTCAGTTAAAAAATCTAAAACAGAATATATTCAGTTGTAAAGCCTGAGTATTCTGTATTAACAAATAGAGAGTGATATGAATAACAGAAGAATTCATAACAAATTTTTCTAAATTATCATGAAGATAGAAGCAAGAACCCGAATAGAACTTTAAAAATAAAGAAGAGTGAGACATTTAATTGATAGCAGAAGAGGGAAAACAATTTCTCCACCTAGAAAAAGGATGACGATCAGGAAACTGCTGGCTTCCTTTTAGTTGCTTTTTGCCATTAAAACATATGATCCGACGTAGGACAAAACTTATAGACGTGCATGCATACTGTCAGACCTCCTACAGGTTAATTTTTCAATTGAACAAGAAGGATTTTGTTGAAGGAAACTTGGATCTTCCCTTGAAAGCCTGAAATAAAGTAGATTGTTTTGCCACCTAGCTACAAGCAAGTATAATCTATCAAATTTCTCAAGGCTGGTGAATTGAGACTATCACAGTTCGTCCATCTCTGGACAATTAATATCGCGTCTAGGTAGCGAAGAATGTTAAGGTATTGTCACAAAATTTAGTTGATTTCAAATACAATAATGATCTATTCATAAGAACATTACCTGTTTGTTGATCGAGAAAGAGTAATCTAAGACTCATTAGAATCTTAAGGAAAATACTAACCCTCCTCTTTTCTCCCCTACTATTCCACACAAGTGTCAATTCCCAATAAATATATCTACACAATTTTGTAAGACAATTGAGCCGCATAGTAAATCATCTCCCGAATCATTTAGCATTCCAATCAACATAATATCTTGTGTTACTTATGCGTTTAGTGTATATTTGCTTTAACTCTGCATTTTTCATTTTGAAATGAAGAAATACCCAAATTAAAGTTCACTAAATAGTTACCGGAAGTTCCAAATGAGATCTTAACTTTGCAACCATTGAGGAGAATTTTTTCCTAGGGATTACATTAGAAGCAAGATGTCCAGAGAGAGCATCCATAAATGTAGGCTTTTCAGAACAAGAAAAATTTAGTAAGGCAGTGAAGACTCCAGGCTCCGCATAACCAGTAAGTCCTTCGAATAGACTTATGGTATCTCAGTTATTCAAAGTGATCATTACATGTACATGCTTCCAAGCCAAATGAGCAGATACTACACTATATCCTTGTGATTTGCTGCTTCTTCAATTTCCATTATCACATCATCATTCAATGAGTTCCTCATTCTCTTCAATTCTTGTTTTGCTTGTTTAGGTACTTGTGATTAAAGAACATGCATTGTTTCTGACTACGTACAGGAGTTTTTTTCGAAAATAAGAACAAATTCTATTTTAGATCTAGACTACAAAAAAATTAAGCTGAACAGAAATACATAAAGATGATATTGTAAAGATTAAGAAAATATTCAACCATGGTGCTCATAACTTTTGTAAGAAACAACAAACTAAGAGCACATACAAAGTATGCATCACAAGATTTATTTGGCCTCCACTCAGGTTCTTGGACTTGACTCACAATGTATTATTTGAGTCTTCGAGGGTGAATAGGATATTAATCTATATCTATATATATTAGAAAAGCCTGAACTTACAAAAATTGAAAGTTAAATTACTTAAATACTCCTAACTTAAAATTATCCTACCTTGCTTATCCCTAACCCTACAACTTATCCTAAATACTGAATAGATGCAACACATCAACAACTTATCCTAAATACTGAATAGATGCAACACATCAATAACATACTCAGTGAAATCCCTCAAGTGGGGTCTGGGGAGGGTAGAATATACGTAGACCTTACTACTACCTCATAAAAGTAGAGAGACTGTTTCCTCGGAACTCATCAACTTTACAGATTTCTTCCCCAAATAGCCATCACCCTCAACACGCAAACATTCACCTCATACCGAAGAAATGCACCACATCGCCTTTTCCTCTATAAAATATTAAACGAGTGATTGTAAATTTCCATCAAACAGCCAACTTATTCAACGGCCAGTGAGCAGGTCTGCAGGCCTTGTTTACGCTTTTGTTGAAGTGTTGTCCTCCCTTAAGGATTTGTAAGTTACACGCACTGTTTATTTATAATTTAAAATTTCTCACTCACATATACGTCCTTCAGCAATGTAACTGTTGAAAAACTTGCAACGTCCCACAGCTTCTCTGTTTCACTGGGTCCATTTTATCCCCAACTTTGGCATTCTCGCATTTGCATTTGTTAGGAAATATCCCTCCTACATGGAGAAAGTGTACAATTAATTTTGGGCTCATATATTTAATTTGGGCTCTTTATATTTCCTAACACTAAGCCCAAATGTATTTTATTTTTATCTTGGCCCATTTCACTGAAGAGGGGGCAGCAGCTGAAGATATATTCTGCAGCATAAATAGAAAGCAACAGCTGAAAACAGAAAGCAGCAACAGAAAAACTTTATTTTCATCATTGTGCTGGCAGCCTGGTTTTCCTTTCAGATCGAAGGCCAAACGGAGTCCGATCGTCCTCAAATTTTAGTATGTTGTTCGTGACACTTTCCTCTTCAAGCATACTGATCAATTTCTCATTTTGATGCCCAGAAGGTCATTTTCTTCAGACCTGCATTTCTTAGAATTTTTACTGTATTTTGGTGAAATTGTTGATTGTTCTTTTGTCAAGGATGCTCCTTGATTGTATTTGCCTCTAGTATTTACTAGAGAGGAGAACTTGTTGTACCCACTTGGTTCTTGGTGATTAGTGGAAGTTTTCGTACCGTTGTTGAATGGTACCGTGATTTTCTCCCCGACATAAATTGCGTGTTCTCTACTTTATTTTTGCTGTTTTAATTGGTTTGCTGCTGCTATTTTTTGGAGTTCGTTGTGCCTTGTCATTCATCTTGTTTATTTGGGGAAAAAGATTTTATTGCGCTTCCGTTGTGTTTCGTCCTTGCTTCCCCAACAAAGTGGTATCAAGAGCTTGGTTATTTTTGGTTGGCTTCTTGTGTTGTTTATAATGGATGACAAAGTAATTGTGCAAGGGATGGTTAGTTTAGACTCCACGAATTATTCTATTTGGAAAATTCGTATTGAGGATTATTTGTGTTCTAAAGACTTGCTTGACCCAATTTCATATAAAGATCGCAGGTGTTGTTGAGAAAGATTGGACTATCTTAAATCAAAAAGCCGTTGCCTCCATTCGTCAACATGTTTCTTTAAGTGTGCCGCAATATGTTGCTAATGAAACTAATGCATTTGAGATGTGGAAGAAATTTGAATCCATGTATGAGAGAAACAATGTTATAGGCAAAGCTTCTTTGATTAGGAAGCTTGTTAAATTGCAATACAAAGATGATGATAGCATTATAGTTCACATGAATGAGTTTCAGGGTGTGGTAAACCAACTAGACGGAATGAAGATGAAATTGGAGGATGAACTTCAAGCTTTGTTGCTGCTCTCCTCATTGCTCGACAGTCGGGATACCTTGGTATTTTCACTTAGCAACTCTGCTCCAGATGGCAAGATGACTATGGAGATGGTCAAGGCTAGTCTTCTTAATAAAGAGGCTAGGAGGAGAGAATCAGGTTTTCCTAGCCAAGTTGAAGCAAATGTGATTCCAGAATCCAGCAGGGGGAGAAGCAAGACCAGAAATCCTCATTACAGAGACAAGTCCAAGGGGAGATCCAAATCAAGGAAAAGAGACTTCATTTGCCATTATTGTCAGAAGCCGGGTCACATTGAGAAATTCTGCAGAAAGAAAAAAAGAGATATGTCCAGGGAGAGAAAAGAGAAAACTAAGAATTCCAAGCAAAATCTAGATGAGAAGAACACTACAGCCCTGGTATCTAGTGATGATGATTTGTTTATTATCAATGATCATTTACTATTGAATGTAGCATACGATGACTGCACCTGGGTGATTGATTCTGGTGCATTTTATCATATTACTTCGAACAGGGAGTACTTCTCATCCTACACTACTGGTGATTTTGGTCATGTGAGGATGCGAAATGGTGGTTCGTCTAAAATCATCGGTAAAGGCACTGTTTGTTTAGAAACTTACACTGGTTGCAGGTTGGTGCTTAGGGATGTGACACATCGTAGATATTAGATTGAGTTTGATTTTAGTTGGCTTGCTTGATGATGAGGGCTATGCCAACAAATTTTGTCATGAAAAATGGAAACTCTCTCGGGGAAATTTGATTGTGGCTCGAGGTAAGACGCAAAATTCACTTTATGTTATGCAGTCCAGAGTATGTAGCGGAGATGCCAATGTAGCAGGTGATGCCTCTAGTGAATTGTGGCTAAGAGACTTGGCCATATGAGTGAAAAGGGCTTGCGAATACTTTCCAGGAAAGATTATCTCCCAGATATTTCAGGTATGCCTTTTAAACTCTTGTGTTGATTGTTTGGCTGGAAAATAGCATAGAGGTGCATTCCATACACATTTCCCACATAGAAGAAAACATGCTCTAGATCTTGTTCACACTGATGTTTGTTCTATGGGTGCTAAATCACATCATGGTGCACAATATTTTATGACTTTTATTGATAATTTTTCTAGAAAAGTGTGGGCTTATTTGTTAAAAAATAAAGACCAGGTACTTGATGCTTTTAAGAGTTTCATGCCAGAGTTGAAAAAGAAAGTGGCAGAAAACTCAAGTGTGTCTGATCAGACAATGGTGGTGAGTACCGGGGTCCATTTGAGAACTACTGTAAGAGTCAGAGCATCAGGCTTGAGAAAACAGTTCCCAAAACCTCAGCTTAATGGAGTTGCAGAAAGAATGAACAGAACCATTGAGGAGAGAATCAGATGTCTGCTATCTCATACTAAGCTGCCAAAGTCCTTTTGGACGGAGGCAATGTCCACTGCAGAGTACTTGATTAACCTTTCCCCCTAAGTTCCTCTTGAAGGCAATGTTCCTTAGAGAGTTTGGTCAGGGAAAGATGTCTCCTATAAACATTTGAGAGTCTTTGGCTGCAGAGCATTTGTTCATGTTCCTAGAGATGAGAGATCCAAACTTGATAAGAAGACAAAAGAGTGCATTTTCTTGGGATATTCATAGGGTGAGTTTGGATATAGGTTATGGGATCCACGTAATAGCAAAGTGATTAGAAGCAGAGATGTGATTTTCTTTGAAGATCAGATTATTGAAGATTGTGAGAAGAAGCAGGAAAATCCTTCTCCATGCATCACTGTTGATCCAGTTTCATATCATCCTCGTGTTGTAGTCCCTCAAGATCATAGGGGAGATATGCAAAATCATGAAGATGACACTCCCGAAGATGATAATGATGATGATGGTAATGATGATATTCCTGAGTCACAGCCACATTCAGAGCCACCACCACCACCACCTTAGTTGAGAAGGTCCACCAGAGTCAGAAAACCTTCCACGAGACTTTCAGAGGATGATTTTGTGTTAATCACTGATGGAGGAAAGCCA
Source organism: Solanum clarkiae (assembly GCA_011800125.2). Classification (NCBI taxonomy): domain Eukaryota; kingdom Viridiplantae; phylum Streptophyta; class Magnoliopsida; order Solanales; family Solanaceae; genus Solanum; species Solanum clarkiae. The sequence continues at coordinate 1,024 of JAABOM020050186.1, read as the reverse complement.
GAGACATATGATGAAGCTATGTCACACGCATACTGCAAGTGGTATGATTCCATTCAAGATGAGATGACATTTTTGCATCAGAACCACACATATGAGCTTGTGGAATTGCCTAAGGGCAAGAGAGCACTCAAGAACAAGTGGGTATACAGATTGAAGTGTGATGAGAGTAGCTCACAACCAAGGTACAAGGAAAAATTAGTTGTGAAGGGTTTCAGTTAGAAGAAAGGCATAGACTTTGATGAGATATTTTCTCAATTTGTGAAGATGTCCTCTATTCGAGTTATACTTAGATTAGTTGCTAGCATAGATTTGGAGATTGAGAAGCTTGATATGAAAACAACATTTCTTCATGGTGACCTTAATGAGGAGATATACATGGAGCAATGTGAAGCCTTTCAGGTTAAGGGAAAGGAGAACTTGGTATGTCATTTGAAGAAGAGTTTGTATGGTTTTAAACAAGCAACTCGGCAGTGGTACAAGAAATTCGAGTCCTTTATGGTTGATCATGGCTTCCACAAAACATATTCTGATCATTGTCTCTTTGTGAAGAATTACTCCGAAGGAGACTTTCTTATTCTCCTTTTATATGTAGATGATATGTTGATTGTTGGCGAGGACACCAAGAAGATTGCTTTCTTGAAGAAGTCATTGAGAAAGTCCTTTGAAATGAAGGACTTAGGCCCTGCTAAAGAGATTTTAGCCATGAGGATCACTCGTGATAGAAAGAAAAAGAAACTGTTATGCCGAAAAAATGGCTTTTGTAAAAGAAAAAAAAATTCAAAAATCAAAAATTGATTTCAACTCAATTAATTTAAGCGAAACTAATTATCGAAATTCGAAAGAAAAACAGAGTCACCACCTAATTTTGCGGATAAGTAGTAAACCATTAAATATTTTAAAAGACCTAACAGAAAAATCTTTTAAAAATCCAGAGAAAAGGGTTCGAATTCACATTTCCACTTCGAGAAGGTTTTACGCACTCGAAATGGCCGCTAAATGCGGTTATCCGGCGATTAAGTGATTT
>JAABOM020050175.1:0-15775 GCA_011800125.2 Solanum clarkiae | reverse complement strand
ATCAACATAAATATATATATATATATATATATAAATTTTAGAATTGGTTAGCTACAGTTAGGTTCAATCGATTTTTCATATTCTTTTTTGACAACCCTAGTTAATACTCTTGGTCCATGAATGGACAATGAAATCCTCGATTAAAAAATATTTAAGTTTGAGCGTGAAGGGATGATAAATAAAAAGAATCATACATTGATGGACTCCTTTCGTTGGGATATTCTCACACCCTGAGAGGGTACCTTAAACATAACCGGCACTCAAAGACTATTGCTAATCCCCAGGCGAACCACTTGGCCTCATCACATTCGTTCATTCATATATTCTACTAATCAGCGGAAGACATATGGAAGTAAATCTAATCTCAAAATAATATTATAAATGGAAAGGCTAGTAGAAAGAAACTAGCGCAATAAGTCTTAACATCGATATTTGACTCTAGTATATGAAGCCCCTATCACGATCAAGTTGTGCCAATGACAGACCCATGGCTGCCTCAACCAGAATAAAACTAATCAAATCTAATTCTAAAATAAGATGAAATAAATATAATGAATCCTTCGAACTAGGGGAGGCTCACCAATCAGCTGAACATCTCAAATCCTCAACGATGCGCTTGTTGACGATCTCCAAATCTTGTATCTATATCATGAAATGATGCAGTCCCAGAGGAGGACATTAGTACGTGGAATGTACTGATATGTCAAATTGTTGAATGAATCTGAAACAGATAGAATAATATAGAGAACAACAATCGACTCGACATAATAACAACCAACCTGTGTATCTATCTAAAGCAAAAATAAAGAGTAGACAAGTGGCCCATCAACTAATCAGTTCATCAATCAAATCAAACTCAACTCAGAGGGACTCATCTCAAAGGAACCCAACTCAGCTCATCTCATCACATCTCATCTCATCTTGACTCAGAGTACTCAAGGTAGGAACTTTCTGGGAGTTTCTCTTATCCGAAAACAATCACTTATGAGCTAGTAATTGTACAACAATCACGCTGATGTTGCCACAATCATTCTATACTTGCTAGGTAGCGAATGAATTGAAGCCACACGGACAAGTCCAAATGGAGACAACAGATAAGTCCTCTAATTATCTCATTAATCAACATCTCAATCAATAGCTCAAGGATTTGAACAATCATTAGGGAACAATTGAATAGATAAATTGTTAGAGTTCATTTATGGAGACTCACTAGGACTATCAAGTTTTATCAACTCATCATCATTCTTACATCACAAGCACAATCTCTATCAACATTCTCAATCAAGGGTCTAGATTCAATCCCTATCTTTATTCATGCAATATTTAAGAAAATAATAAGTAGGATTTATGCAATAATTCATGTAAGAACATTCAATTTAAGAAAACAAGTTTTATGATGATTATCGACATGTGAAAATACATGTAGTAAATATGATTTCTCAAGAAAATAATAAAAAATCATGCATATAGACTCAAGAACTTTCAACTCTAATCCAAGACCATGTATAGGACACATGGGAGAACAATCTCATGCTTTTAGTTTAGCCTTACATACCTGGAACGAAGGTAGACGATCAATTTGGCACAAATCCGTCTTAAAATCTTCAACTCCTCGCTCTTCTCTATTCTCTTTTAGCCCTAGGTCTTTTTCAAAGACTTAGAATGGCTTAAGAATGAGTTATATACCTTTTTTATGCTTCAAACGACCTATTTTGGTTATATATTAAGTCTAGGAGGGGTTCGAAAAGCTCTAGGATGCCCCTCGCGAAATTTGAAAAAAAGTCAGTTTCGGGGCGCGGACCACGTATTTTTTCAATATTTTTCATCGAAAATCCTTCCAAGTCCCGTAGAAAATATTTGGAAGAAAAATTAAGTGTTTATCCGCGATGGTGCGTCGCAGACTTATCGCACACACTCACTAGTTCACATTTTATTACAAAAAAATTATTTTTTAACCCGGTTGCTCTAAAATTGGGTCGAGACCATTTTCCCACTCAATTTCTCATGCTGATTGCATATTCGGTCTCGAATTTGCAGATAGAGCATGGTAAGACGCATTACGTGCACGTCTCTATTCTAGGAGTATTTTGGTAATTTTATCGGGTGTTACATCATCTCCCCCTTAGGATCATTCGTCCTCGAATGATGAGTAAGGGTGGATATAAGGACACGAATAGACTTGAAACTCCTGTCAACATTCACATCTATCGATCTGTCTTTCGACTCCTCATTTCTATCGAGAATCTCTATTCAGACTCAAGAATAGACATTCTTCAAGAAAAGACAATCAACTTTGTTAAGGGTAAGGAAATTTACCTTCAACATTCTCATCATTAGGCACAAATAACGATCAAGACTCTTCCCATCAATTACTCAATGAATCAAACTATCGACCCATTCGAATGATCACAAATCACTCAGAATAGACAAAGCGATTCAGATCAAGAGTAGAGATATTCTCTTAGATATTTTTAGCATCAAGCATGAATGGAACATCGAAACTCAATCAATTCAAATAGTTTAAACACTTCGACAATAAATTCTTCGAACTTAGGAAGAAAACCATCAAATCTAATCGAGAATAGGGCCGTCGATATATAAGACTCTATGTACAACTCTCAAGCTTAGCACCTCGTCTCAATTGTGCTCCTCTTCATGACACTCTACTCTATCAACTTAAACTTATAACTCCTATTCAATCTCTACCTATCTACATCCTCTTATTCCATTCGCGCCTACTCCGAGCCTTAAGGTGCTACCCTTAAGACGATCATAATCATACAAAGCTAATCCCCAATACTTAGCTCTATACTTCCATAGGGGTTTTTCATTTAAAGATCACTAGTTCTCTTCACTACTTCACTATCATAAAGTCTTCGATAGTCTGTCACCAATACTCACATAATAACATCCACGAATTCAAGCCTATCATTCTAACTACTTCAATTTTGTCTTAGAATTTTCAAGCCTACTTTGTACTTCTACCTCCACCATTTAATGAGCTCCCACTCAAATACACACCAACATACTCTTGCCTATCTGTTGCACGTAATAAAGTCTCATCTCTCTCCTCCTCCGTATCTCTACCCCTACATGACACAAGTACAACACCAATGTCACAATAAGAATACATTCACTCCTCCTCATCTACCCTCATTCGCCGTCTACTAACATCACTACTTGGACTAAGGGGAACTCGTCGTCTCTACACCCTACCATCAATAATAGAATAACCAGCCGAAGGTTAGTGCATACGTAAGATAGCATCAGAATGAAGAACTTTCACTCTCTCTCATCAACCATCACTCTCTACTATCATCGACATTTCTATCAAGACATGGGAATACAGGATCACTCAAGAACTTGGAACGAACGATCATTAGCATGACTCAATCGAGAAATCCTATCTGAGGACATTCGTAATGAAGTATAATCTCCCTCATCTATAAAGACTCATCCTGAGTTCACAAAACTATACATAGTGTAAAACTCAAGTAACATTTCATTCAACATAGGGGTGGAAACACTTAGATCCATGGGTCAGGTCAAAATTAACTAATGAATTCATCTCTTTTTGTCCTCACAATTCAGCATGAATAATGATCAACAAGTGGTAAATAGGACTAGGCCACGGGCCTGGCAGTCGTATACCAGATGGGAATAGAGTATCATCTTCACTGAAGTATAAGGAATATACGAGATGGCAAAAATTAATGCCTCATTCAAATCAACCTATTACCATCGAACACTCAAAATTTACTTCAATCTATCACATCTACCCCTTAGCTCAAGGGTCGTCTCTCTAAGTTTGTGAATCAATTCTCTGTACTAGGCTATAAGCATATATCATCACACGATCGAGAAATCACTATTCTCAAGAATAAGCGTCTTAAACTCTTCTATCATTCTATAGTCGCATAGATAAATTAACCACTAAGGCTCTTTTTGAAGATACCACTTTTAGCTTCATCTTGTATCCATGGAAATCTCTATCTATATTTGCTGCTCTTAATGGCGTACATAATCACTTCCCACAACTCTTACCATCTAACCTCTTCTTTTGCCTGGTAATCCTCAACTTTTGTGCTCTCATAAACTTATTTGTATGAGACTTAGACTATAAAGTAAAAACTCATCATCTTCTATCCATACGTCTCAATCAACTTAGTTGATCGGGATGACAAGGAATGTTTACATCATCCTACTCTATATTGACAACTCAAATATACAATCTAAATTCTTATAGCAGTTATAACTTAAAACTTCACACATGTTTTACATGATCATGGGTACACATCTCAAGTCTCTTCTTATATATTGAACTATCCTCATTTCACTCGTCTTACCTAAGGGGCACTTGTACTCTGCCCATAACATCACTTTCCTTATAACCCAGTACCACTCACCTATTCAATCATATCTCCTTATCTGACTAAGGCTCATAACTCAATGAATCTCATGAACTCTCACTTAAAATTCATAAGCCTAATTCAGAACTATCACATTGAAAGTACTCTTTTCCCCTATTCAACATCTATATTTAACCTTCAATAGTATGAATACTACAATCATCAACATAACTTCCTTCTAGTTTGAGCATGCTCTATCACATCCTAATACTAACTCTCTCTATATACCTTATCATAAGAATCATAGGGTACTTATCACTTTTTCATCAAACTTATGGCAATTGGCTCGTCGTCTCATTACTTACCTAATAGGTTTATATCTCTAATTACAAGCCCCAATCAACTATTACTCTCACTACTCATCCTTTTCCTTCTATCGTCATCATTCTAGCTTTGGAATGACAACTCTACTCAGGGTGGTATAAGACCTCATATCTTACTCTTATGTCATAACATTAAACTTTTTAGAGACGTAAGTTTCTCTCTCATGGGAACATCAGAAGCAAGTTTTGAATAAGAGGGTCTGGGTACATCTAGAGTTAACTCAAATGCATGACTCATATGAGTAATAATGCACTATTTCTAGTCAATCAACTTAGCATACCAGTTAGCTTCTCTTAAGCCCGGTGCAGTCTCTCTACCATTCTGATTACTCTATCATGGAGGATCTCATCTGTAAGAGTTTGAACATTACTGTTTCTATCACCTCGTGGAAGAGGGATAGTCGAAAGGTTTACAGCAACACACAAATCATTGTAGATTTCTTAGGAAAAATAGCTCTATCGTACGATTTAGAATTTGAAAGAAGGAAAACTATCCTTCATTTATAGAAGTGGGGGCCCTCACAACCAAAAATAAGTTCCTATGGACACGGCTTCATAGGCTCCCTGGAACACTTGAACTCATGCTCTGATATCAAGTTTGTCACTCCCTGGAAGGGTAACCAAGACGTGGTCGGCACCTAGAGACTATTGCTAGTCCCCAAATGAACCACTTGGCCTCATCACATTTATTCATTCATACATTCTACTAATCAGCGAAAGACATAAAGAAGTAAATGGGCACGTCTTATCTAATTTCAAAATAGTATTATAAATGGAAGGACTAGTAGAAAAAACTAGCTCAACAAGTCGTAACATCGACATTCGACTCTAGTCTATATTGATATTCAGAAGAATCATGGTATGTACTTCCGGGTATTAACAAAAGCGTTACGTCTATCTGGTGGAGATCATATTCATGCTGGTACCGTAGTAGGTAAACTTGAAGGTGAAAGAGACATAACTTTGGGTTTTGTTGATTTACTACGTGAGGATTTTGTTGAACAAGATAGAAGTCGCGGTATTTATTTCACTCAAGATTGGGTCTCTTTACCAGGTGTTATACTTGTGGCTTCAGGAGGTATTCATGTTTGGCATATGCCTGCTCTGACCGAGATCTTTGGGGATGATGCCGTACTACAGTTCGGTGGAGGTTTTCCTATTCTGAATTGAGGGAAAGATATTAGGATGATAAAAAAAATGACTGGCAAAGGATAAATTGGCTAGTTCAATGACAAACTCATGACTACCTCAACTAGAATAAAGCTAATAAAATCTATCTAAAATAAGATGAAATAAATATAATGAATCCTCCGAAGTAGGGGAGGCTCACCAATCAGCTGAACGTCTCAAATCTTCAATGATGTGCATGTTGACGATCTCCAACTTTTGTATCTACATCATGAAATGATGCAGTCCCAGAAGGGTACGTCAGTACATTGAATGTACTGGTATGTAAAATAACTTAATGAAACCAAAACAGATAGAATAATATAAAGCAATAATCGACTCGACACCACAACAATCAACATGTCAAATGTCTATCTAAAGCAAGAATAAAGAGTAGACAAGTGACCCATCAACCAACCAAGAAATAATAAAATGACCTATTTTGGTCATACATTAAGTCTAGGAGGGGTTCGAAAAGATCTAGGATGCCCCTCACGAAGTTAAAAAAAATTCAGTTTCAAGACGCGGGGTCCGCAATGCGGACCGCGTATTTTTCATCGAAAATCCTCTGAAATTCCATAGAAAATGTTTGGAACAAAAACTAAGTGTTGGTCCACGATGGGTCGACGTCGCGGACCTATCATGTACCCTCACTAGTTCTCATTTTACTAGGAAAAATTATTTTTCGACCCGATTGCTCTAAAATCGGGTCAAGGTCATTTTCCCACTCAATTTCTCACGCTGATTGCATATCCCATTTCGAATTTATAAATGGAGCATAGGAAGACACGTTACGTGCACGTCTCCGTTCTAGGGGTATTTTGGTAATTTACCAGGTGTTAGAGATATACAAGGACAAATGGTACTATCGAGCAAAATAAAACACGATTGATTATCTTTTGTAATCGTCAGGTGGATGGAGTTGATTATACCAAGATCTTAGCTGTGATTTCTAAAATACTAACTATTCGAATTGGTAATGTATGACATTATGTAACAATAAAAAAGATACATTTTATTCTCAAGATTTTATTTCTTAAATAATTAAATACAAAAAATATGATATGATATGATATATTCTAAAATGATATGTAATGTTCTTCATTAATAATAAATCCCAAATTTCAATTAAAAAAAATCTAAAATGATATGTAACAAAGTGTCTTCTTTCAAAACATATAATGGAGTTCAATACTTGAATGATTATTGAATTATTGATAATATGTGAACAAAGTCATTTATTTTTATTTTAGACTAGAAAAATCACTTTTATTTTGTTATTCACTCAAAAAAATCAATTAAGCAAGAAAGTACTTCTCCATTTAAAAAAATGACATATTTGACTTTGCAGAAGTTTAATAAAATGAAAAAGATTTTTAAATTTTGTGGTTCTAAATTAAAGTTATGTCAGATGTACCAAAAAACCTTTAAACATGCCCTATAGAAAGTTTAAATTAAAATATGTTGCTAAAAAAAGAGAAGAATCATTCTATTCTGAAAAAAATAACATATTTAGTGAAGTCCCACAAGTGGGTCTGGAGAGGGTAAAATATACGCAGACCTTATCATTACCTCATAGAGATAAAAAAAATTATTTTCGGAATCATTCTATTATAAATAAACTAAAAAAAGAAGAATATTATTCTTTCTTAAATGAGGTAATAATATATTCCACCATTTTTAATGACGTTTAACACAGTAAAATTTTTAAATGGAGAGGAAAAAAGCTCATCCTGGGTCTTAATAACCAAAAACAAGGGGAGGTTAAATTCGTTGATTAAATATTGAGTACAACTATTAAAGCATAAATCATAACTCATTATTTTTTGTGGAGGAGTAAAAGACTAGGGAATAGTTGAAGGTAAAGATCGTACGACAATTCATGGAGATCAAATTTTTCTCGGAACCTCAAAGAGCTTCGCATCCTCTTCTCTCCATTGTCACCTGAAAGTGTTGCCACTAGGGTCTTATGTTCTTTTCGCTATTTCCATTTTTTATTCATTTATTTAAGTTCTTACTGTGTGGAAATGAGCTTCAATTGGACAGACCGAAGTAGATGTAGCTGATTGATTGATAGATAAATCAATTGCTTTCATCTCTTATATGGGGCATTCATTGAGAAGAACTACGGAGATCTCAAAACCCAATAACAATAGTAACAACAACAACATACCCAGTGGGATCCCACAAGTGGGTCTAGGAAAGTAAAATGTATGCAGACCTTACCACTACCTCATAGAGATAAAGAGGCTGTTTCCGAAAAACCTCGTCCAAAAGAATTGAGCCCTAGAAGCAGAAGGTACTAGACATGAAAAAAGGGAAAAGAAAGGAGAAAGGAAGAAAAAAGCAAATGATTGTATGTAAATACGATAAAGGTAAACAAATATAAAACGAATAATGACGATACAAGATGTAGAGACATAACTACTCCTACTAATCTACTATATCACAAGGTCATACATCAACCTACTCCTACTAGCCTATTAGCCTTCTATCCTAATACGCGACCTCTACTGTTTTCTATTTAAGGTCATGTCCTCGGTAAGGTGAAGTTTCATTATATCTTTTCTAATCACCTCCCCCCAATACTTCTTCGATCTACCTCTTCCCCTTTGTGTAACTCCTAAATAAAACCTGTCGCACCTCCTAATAGGAGCATCGGTACTCCTCCTTTGCACATGTACAAACCAATGCAGTCTTTCTCCCCTCATCTTATTAACCATAGGGGCCACCTCTAACTTCTTTCGGATGGTCTCATTCCTAATCTTATCACTTCCGATATGCCCACATATCCGTCTCAACATCCTCTTCTCCGCAACTTGCATCCTCTAAACTCATGAATTTTTAATTGGCCAACACTCCACCCCATATAAAAGAGATGGTGTAACCACTATTCTATAAAATATGCCTTTAAGTTTAGGTGATATCTTTTTATCACACAGTACTCCAATACAATGTGTGACATCATTGTCGATATTGCCACTACTCTGGATGATGAATTCAAGATACTTAATGCTTTCTCTCTTTGAAATAGATTGAGTGGCAAGCTCAGTTCAATGTCTGCTTTATCCTTGCAACGCTGAATTTACACTTCAAGTATTCTATTTTGGTTCAGCTCAATTTGAACCCTTTGAATTCCAAAGTATATCTCCAAACCTCTAATCTATCATTAATTTTAGCACAAGTCTTATCAATCAGTACAATATCATATATAAATAGCATACACCATGGAACCCGCTCCTGGACAGACTGTGTCAGCTCATCCATTACTAAGGCAAATACAAAAGGGCTCAATATGAATCCTTGATGAAGTCCCATCTTAATAGGAAAATACTCTAAGTCTCCTCCTATTGTACTTATATGAGTTTTGACTCCGTCATACATGTCCTTTATCACCCTAATATACACCATTGGAACACATTTCATCTCTAGACATCTCCATAGGACATCCTTTCATACTTTGTCATAGGCCTTCTCATGGTCAATGAACACCAAATAAAGGTCTCTCTTCTCGCCCTATATTTCTCCATTAATCTTCAAATCAGATGGATTGCTTCAGTAGTTGACCATCCTGGTATAAATCTGAACTAATTCTTTGAAATAGACACTCATTTTCTCACCCTCATTTCCACCACTCTCTCCCTGACCTTTATCATATGGCTTAAAAATTTGATAACCCTATAATTTTTACAACTTTGAATATCACCCTTGTTCCTGTACAATGGAATTATTGTACTCCTCCTTCATTCATTGGACATCTTAGCAATCATTCTAATAATATTAAATCTAAGCAGTCATCATAATAGTATTGAATAATCTAATTAACTACTCAATACTATCTTTGACCACGCTAATTCCAAAAATCCATCGAAATCCCTATGGGTCTGATCACTCTTCTTTTGTTCATCCTACTAATAGCATGTCTAACTTCCTTAGCTTTGAAATGCCTGCAATAACCAAAATATTGATGACTATTGGAGTGCGCCAGATTCCCAATTTAATATCTCTGTCCCCTTTTTCGTGTAAGTGTTTATGAAAGTAAGTTTGCCACCTTCTCTTAATGGAAGTCTCATTCACCACCATCTCACCCTCCAAATCTTTAATGAACTTCAATTGGTCTAAGTCATGAGTTTTTATCTCTCTCTCTCTCTCTCTCTCTCTCTCTCTCTCTCTCTCTCTCTCCTTTGCAAGCCTATACAATCTCTTGTCGCCACCTTTTTCACCTAACTCAACATAAAAACGCTCAGACGTTATTGTCTTAGCATCATCACTGTTATCTTCCCTTCCGTCTTTGTTGTTTTATAAATATCTTTAAGCTTTATTTTTTCACCCTTATCCCTACATTCGGACCACTTTGTATAGGAATCTTCTTAGTTTTCACTTTGCGTTGAACTTCTCCACTCCACCACCAATAACCTTGACATCCACAAAAGATCCCTCTTGAAATCCCTAGCACCTCGGTGACTACCCTTTTAATGAAACGAGCTGTGGTGGCCCACATAGTGTTCACATCTCCGCTACTACTTCAAGCCTCCAAATTGCTCAACTTTTTCGTTATTTCCCGAGAAACAGCAGGTGTTAGGCCACCCTATCTAATTTTTAGTTGGACATAAATAACCTTCTTTCTCTTACCCCCTCTTAATTTCTAAGTCCATCAATAAAAGCCTATGTTGAGTGGAAATACTTTCACTCAGAATTACCTTGTAATTCATACAAAGGCTTTTATCACCCTTTCGGAGGAGTAAGTAGTCAATTTTAGTCATAGCTATCGTACTACGAAAGGTAACCAAGTGGTTTTCTCTCTTCGAGAAAAGTTAGTTAGCAATGACCAACTCGAAGGCTTTAACAAAGTCTAAGAGAGACATCCCACCTCCATTCATCTCCCCAAAACCAAAGCCTCCATGGACATCGTCAAAACCACTAGAAATAGTACCAATATACCCATTAAAATCTCCCTCAAGGAAGATATTTTCTGTGGCCTGTATACCCCTCACAACCTCATCCAAATCTTCCCAAATGAGTTTTTTGACTTCCTCATCTAGGCCCACTCGGGGCGCATAGGTACTAACTATATTCACAATATAGCTACCAGCCACAAGCTTAATAGACATCATTCTATCATTAATTCTCCTGATCTCCACCACATACTCCCTAAAGTCTTCATCTACTAGGATACCTACTCCATTTCTATCCCTAGAGCCACTCGAGTACCATAATTTAAACCTGTCTACGTCTCAGGCCTTGGTACCTACCAATCTGGTCTCTTGAACATATATTATATTAATTTTTCTCCTCTTAAGACTCATCACTAACTCTATGGACTTCCCTGTAATTGATCTTATGTTCCACGTCCCTACTCTCAACCAAAGTAAGCATGTTTCCCTCTTACCACTACTACTCCTAGCCTCCGACCCCAACCGATATGTTACATGACCCTAATGCACCATCAGACTCCAATTCCACTAATTAAACTTCACTAAGAACTACTAATTCAACAAACTATAATGATAAAGAACAAATAATCTCATGAAACAATAACCCAACAATATAAAACAGTTAAAATAAAAAATACAACAGGATCACGATAAAAAATACAAAAGGATCAAGATAAAAAATAATACTCCTGTAAATTCTAGCAACAACTGATAACACCAAGATGCAAAGAGTATGAGAAACAATCACAATATATAAAAAGTACGAAATATAAGAAGAAACAAAATATATTTAAAATAATGTAACAAGCAGGCATGAAATATTGCAAAAAATATGTACTAGGCAAGAAATATTAGAGCAAGAAATATTGCAAAGCAAAAATCAAGAAATAGCAAACAAATGACAGACTTGCAAATAAGAATGCCAAAAAAAGGAGAGAATAGATGGCAGTAATGGATACTAAAAAAAAGAAATTGAATAAGAAGAAAAAAGAGAAAATGGAAGATGTTACCTGAATAATATTAGTAGCTTGAAAGAATTTGACCGAAAAATGGTTGAACGTCATCGGAACATTGGAAGTTGCCTGAAAAGACTAGAGGATGCTAGAAAATACTCTTAGCCTGGAATTCTAGTCGCCAGAAACTATGCCGGAATTTCTTCCTTGCCAGAATAACTCATCGAAATTTGTCTTGGAATATTCTGAACGAAAACTGAAATACTGATGTCATCAGAAAACTCTATATTACGGAGATGAATGGACGTTGCCAAAATCTAGATGGCGGAGACACAAAGATTTCCAAAAATATTGAACCCTATATTCACCCAGATCGTTTTTCAGATCTGAGAACGCATTTTGCCGAAGAAGAACACATATATCTATTGTTGTTTCGTATTTTTATAGTCTTATTATAGCTCTTCAAAACTTCTAATCAGCGCCTATTGATTTATTTTAGGCATTTTTCTGCTTCACATTAGACAAAAAATTGTTCTTTTGCTTTTGACTGATGGCATTAATTGTTTTTGTTACATTTCGTTAACTTTCTTATGTTCCAGCTTAATTGAAACTTATAAGTAGACTTTTTGTTAAATGAATGATCCTATTAATATTTGATCATATAAGGGATGGATGGAGATTTTGTCAATAAATTGGTCCATATCAAAAGAATAAGCACAAAGGAGTGATATGTGACTAAAGAAATATTCCATGATGTCAAATCTGAAAACTGATGAAGATTTGAGCATAGTGAATAGGCCTAATTCATAATAAGGAGGGAAATTGTCTTAAGCCTTATAAGGAGACCCCTCATCTCATAAATCATCATTGAGACTTTTTGCATTCTTCAACGGGACCCCACAGTGATTAGGTCTCCTAGGCAATACTCAATTTTGTCATGCTCCGAGAGGGTACTCTAGGCGCAACTAGTACTCAGAGACTATTGCTAGTCCCCAAGTGAACCATATATTCCCATTACACTCGTTCAATCAATACATTAGGGGAAGACATTCAAGAATTTAAAAGGGATATCCGTGGGCTGCAGACTCATAAGATCTATCATTCTGTCTATCATACGGGCTTAAAATAAAAGAGCAATCTCAATATAAGTAAGAAACAAGGAAACGACTTCAACATCAACTATCAACTGTTTATGTCTATGAAGCCTCTATAACTAATGTCTAGGAAGATACCATGACAGGTCATGGCTACCACTATCAAAAGAAATAACTCAACAGATAAAAGAAAAATGAATATGTCCTCCGAAAGCAGGGGAGGACTCACCAAGTCTGGAATCATGGAGTTCTAAACCTCAATGATTTGCCTATTGAAGTCCTCTGTCTACAGAATCTGCATCATAAAATGATGCAGCACCAAAAGAGCATTAGTACGTGGAATGCACTGTATGTAAAATGGGCCATAAAATATAAAATAACATCAGCTCATCAATCACTCAACATCAACTCAGAGTACTATTAACATAAAACCTATCTGGGAGTTTCTATAACCGACAACCACCACCTATGAGTCGGTGATGATACAATGAAAAGATGTCATTGCCACATCTATCCAGTACCTTTCTGGGGTAAAGAACGAGTCTATCAAGGATCCCAAAGAAGTCTATCAAGTCCTCTACGTGACAAAGGAAACATCCATTTTCAAGGTCCAATCCTCTTATACGCTGGTCACGTAGTTAATGAGTGCGAGTAGGACCCATTGTTACCCATTTCGTTGCTAATACTCCTCCCAGGACTCGACATGCTCATAAGTCCATCAATACATCAACAATTTACGTCACCTAGCCTCTACTGGCGAGAACCCTCAACTCATTCCATCATCTAGCTACTTAAGGCATAGGATCATCCCTTCAAGGTTAATTTCACTCTCATTTAGACTCTAAGACTCTAATGTTATCAGTTTCAGTCATCAATACACTCATCTTAGGACCCAGACTACAACAATCAAGCACACTTGCATAATCAAGGCTCTAGACATCAACCCCTAGATTCATTCAAACAAACTTTAGCAATTTAACATGTGTAGTTTGCAAATAAACAGGTAATTCAAGTCATGATGCTCATCAATTTAAGAAAATATATAGGAAATTAAAGATAATTTTCAAGAAAATCTTCAAGAATTGAAACATAAAACCTATCAACTATCAACTATCAGCCTACTACGTTCATAGGGACACATGGGAGAACAATCCTTTATTCTAGGTAGCCTTTACGTACCTAGGATAAAGATTGTACTAATCTTCTTCAAGGAATTGAACCCGAATTCTCAATCCTCCAAGCTTTCTTGCCTTCTCTCTGAGGACCTTTCACGTAGAAACTTAAGAAAAATGGATTTTGGAAACCCTTAATTGGTATAAAATGACCTTTAAACATGTTTTAGGACCTAGAAATAGGTTAGGAATACCCAAAATACCCTTCCCGATATTAAAAGAAAAAAAGTCAAAAAAATTGTACTAGTCTGCGGCGCGGACCAGTACGTTTTGTGAATTTTTGGAATTTTCATATTCTCATCGAAAAAATTAAAAAAATACTAAGTGCTAGTCTGTTCCCCCTCCGCGTCGTGCCAGGGGCGCGAATCAACACTATTTTCTCATTAATTAGAGAAAATTTTGTTTCGACCGGGTTGCTCTTAAATCGAGTCAAGACCATTTTCCCACACGATTTTGTGTGTTGATCGCAAATCCATCTTGGATTTCCCATTGAAGCTTTGGAAGACACGTTATGTGCACGATATATTTTAGGGGCATTTCGATAATTTTATGGGGTGTTACATTATCTCTCCCTTGAAATCATTCGTCCTCAAGTGAAGAGTAAGGGTAGAATAAAAGCATGAGTAACCTCAAAACTCATCTCATTCCTTACTCAGGAACTCTCGAACTCTTAACTATCCATCACTTATCTATCTCTATCTTAGACTCTGGAATAGAATCAGACTAATACATCAATTTAATGAAAGGAGACATTCAGTAGCATTAAGGATAGGGACATTACCTTCGACATCATCATCATTCGGCACGAATAGTGTGGGTATTTGAGTTTCATCAATTCCTCCGCTTCCCACGTAGCTTCTTCAACAAATTGATTCCTCCGTAGAACTTTGACGGAGGCTATCACTTTATTCTTCAACTTATGAACTTAACGATCAAGGATTTGAACTGGAATCTCTTCTACAGTGGATAATGTTTTTGCATATGATATTGCACTTAACCTCATGTAAGATAGTGAGAGTCTTGAGCTTAAATCTGTCGAAGAATGTAAACGTCGAGATGATTGGCCTAAATAGAAAGAAGCAATTCAATCTGAATTGAAGTCATTTTCTAACCGTGAAGGGATTCGGACTTGGTATAAAATCAGTTGGCTATAAATAGATTTTTGTGCGAAAGCGAAGTGAGAGAAATGAAATTGTAGGATATAAAGCATGTCTTGTTGCACAAGAATTCTCTCAAAGACCTGGTATCAACTATGAAGAAACATATTAACTTGTTATGGATGAAATAACTTTTCAATATCTCATCAGTTTAGCTGTACATGAAAATCTTGAAATACATCTAATGGATGTAGTTACAGCTTATCTATATCGTTCACTTGACAGTGAAATTTAGATGAAAATCCCAAAAGAATTTAAAATGCCTGAAGCATGTACTAAGTCTCGAGAAATATTCTCAATCAAATTACAAAGATCATTATATGGTCTGAAACAATCAGGGTATATATGGTACAATCGCCTTAGTGAATACTTGATAAATGAAGGATATGTAAATGATGTCATTTTTCCATGTGTTTTCATTAAGAAAACAGGATTTGAGTTTGCAATACTCGCTGTTTATGTTGATGAGATAAATCTTATTGGAACTTTTGAAGAGGTCCAAAAGGCAATTGAATATTTAAAGAAAGAATTTGAGATGAAAGATCTCGGAAAGACAAAACTTTGTC
>JAABOM020050154.1:0-15777 GCA_011800125.2 Solanum clarkiae | reverse complement strand
AGTGGTAAGGTCTGCGTACAATCTGCCTTCCCCAGACCCCACTTGTGGGATTGCACTGGGTATGTTGTTGTTGTTGTACTGTGAGTCGTAGGGTTGGCTCGTAGTGTATGTGCCAACTTTTGATACTCACTGATTCCCTCTATGATGCATGACTATGAGTAGTAGTGCAGACTACGACTTGTAGGCCTGATCATAGAGGCTGCTCCAATTGTCATTTTTAAGATCTTTAGTTCTTCAATTCTCACCTGCAAATCAAATTCAAAACATAATAATTCCCAAGATATTACAACTGTATCAATGTCATTCAACCATAGAAAGAAACTCACAACTTCTACCTAAGAATCTCAATAATCGAAAACACTTAAAAATAAACTAACACTCATTAACAATGCTTGGGTTGCCTCCCAAGAAGTGCCTTGTTTAATGTCATGGCTCAACTTGGTCATTTTCCTTCATCAACTATCATCGAGGGTCCACACCTCACTCTTGCACTCATTAAGGTGTTTCATGGATTGGTGAATATCAAACACAACTTCTGCATCAATAACCCTAAACAACAGCTGACCTGAATCCATACCCACTAGGGCTCTCCCAGTGGCTAGAAATGGTCTCGCTAAAAATGATGGGCACCTCAAAATCAACTTCGTAGTTGAGGATCACAAAATCTTCTAGAAAGATGAATTTATCAACTTTAACAAGCATATCCAAAAGGATTCCCTCTGGATTTTTAATGGTTCGATCTGCCATAAGCAATCTCATTCTTGTCGTGGCAGGAGTACCAAGGCCAATCTTTTTGAATACCATAAGAGGCATTAGATTGATGCTCACTCCTAAGTCACATAATACTCTTGCGAACTCGACATAACCAATGGTACAAGGGATGGTGAATGCATCGGGGTCTTCTCGCTTTTGAGCAAGGCATTTAGTCATAACCGCACTATATTTTTTGAGTTCTTGCGAGAAATCTTGGCTCAAACTTCATTTCTTGGTGACTAAATCCTTCATATATTTGGCATACCTAGGAATTTTCTCCAAAGCTTCTAAAAGGGGAATGTTGATGGATAGTTGCTTCAACATCGAAAGGAAGTGTTTGAACTTTCCCTCTTCTTCCTTCTTCTTAAGCATTGAGGGGAAGGAGGAGGGGGTTTTGGGATAGATTTCACTTTGTCATGCTCCCTCAGCTCTTCTTTTTGCCTCCCGACAATTTCCACACTTTCTCTTTCACCCGCAACTTCACCACCAAGACCCTTTTCCACAACTTCATCCACAATAACCAGCATTGGGGGATCTATTGTGCTCTTGCCACTCCTAGTCATCACTTCCATGCAATGCCTTCATTTTTAGGATTTTGAACAATATTGCTTGGTAAGGTGACCTTTTGGCGTTGGTTCAATTGTGAAGACACTTGCCCAAATTGTTGCTCAAGTTGCTTAACTGCCACCGAGTGAGACTATCTTTTGATTAATACTTGAAATATCCGCTTTCATTCCCTTTAGAGTCTCATCTTGATGGTCAGCTTGTTCCAATAATTTTTTGAACATATCTTTGATCCTAGAGTTACTTGACCCAGCATCGTGGTTGTGAGGAGGTACATAAGGACCATTCCTATAGCCCTCTCTTCTCTCCTAATCTGCGTCTGGCACTCTCTCACTTTCATAGTATCTGCCCCAGTTGTCTCTATACACCCCATCTCGGTTCCTTGATTCCCGGAACCTTGCCTCCAATAGTCCGAATTGGACCCTAGGGGATTGTTCCAGAAACCCGCCGCTTGGTTACTTACAAAACATGCATCCTCATCAAAGAATGGACTATCATAGATGGGAGCCTTCGGAGTTTGGTGAGTGGCCTCATGGACGCTTGCTTGGTTTTGCTTTAAGACCAGTTCCATACTTGTGAGAAGTTAAGCAAGTTGCTCCATGATCTCTTAGTTTACTTTTCCTTGCTTATTATTGATATTAACTACACAAGAAGGTTTCATCACACCCCACTTCGTTGACCCCATGCTCTTGTTGTTTTGACCATTGCTCCATCTTATAGCTATCAATATGAAAGGTTGGTCTAGGAATATGCCTCATATGATTGTGTCAGCTCAAGCTTGACTATTCTCATCAAGTGACCGATAAAAAATTTCAACAAAGGCATCATCCACAATCTTATGATCGAGGACCATCCTCAAGCATTTGGTGAACCTTTCCTATGTTGTGCTAATAGAGTCACCCGGTAATTGCTCAAAGTTGTTTATTTTTTCCTTGAGCTTCAACTTCTCGGATCTTGGGAAATAATTTTAAAGGAATACTCTCTGAAGTTCGACCCAACTTGTGATCGTACCCGGAGGAAGCTCAGACAACCATACAACTACATTTGTATTCAACAATAGTGGAAACACTCTTAAATCCACAGTATCAAGAGAAAGGTTAAGTGTCCCTATGACACTTTTGCAAACAAACGCCACATTCTGAAGATCATGGTGGAGATCCTCCGATGGTAGCCCTGTGAACAAACTTTGGCTTTGGATTATTTGGAGTAATCCACTCACTACTTTGAACTTAGTATTTGATGGTAAAGGAGACAGTACTATAGTACTGGTAACATCCATAGCCATAGGGTTCAATCAATATTAATTCTATCCATAAGCATTCTCATTGAAGTCCCTGAGTTGTGGATTGATACCCCTTTGTGGTGGATTCTCCTCTCTATCCATATCCTCATTCGTGTGCGTATCCTCCTCAACCTCATCCTCCTCAACCTCAATATCCTCATTCACTTGAACCATTCTTCTTGGTAGTCGATAGATCTCCAAATTTAGTGGAGCTAAGGGATTGCCTTGGCTCCTTGTGTTGGGCATACAACCTAGTATACCCTGCAAAAAATATCAAACAACAAAAACAAAAACAAAAATAAAGTACAAGAGACTCTAGAAATCAACACTAGAACCAACTAATAGTGCAATAAAGTTAAACCCTAGTTGTATTTGCGGCAACAACGCTTAATTTCTTATGAAGTGCATGCTCCAATAATAAAACGATTATTGTCAGTAATTAACCTAACCGAGGTTAGGGTCGAATCCACAGGGAATACAGGGCTTGACTACAAGACTTCAGTACTAATCATATTTATTATTTATGAGTACAATCTATAAATAGGGGAGGGGGGTTTGTGATTCAAAGACAAAATAAAATAAACACTAACTATAATGCAAGGAAATACTCAATTTTAGGGACAACTCGAGAATTGTATTACCCATGGTTCGTCAACTCAATTACCCTAGATAACATAACTACAATTGGTGATTTGCATGCAGGATGGTAACTTAGGTTCTTCCAACCCTCTTGTGAAGATGAAGGTCAAATTTCACCATGGCGCTTGGTCGACCACCATGGCGTGCCAACTAACCATTACTAATAGTCCCTGTTAATCTCCCCTTGGTCAGGTTTGGTTGATTAGATGAGAATACATCAATCGAATTCTGTCATCTAATTCACTTTTTCTATTCGTCACTACCTTGGTCGTGATTGTGATAGTAGGCGGGGTTCGGTGTTGGCCACCACCAAACAACAATGAAAATGAAGGGAAATAGATAATACATGCAAAACCCTAATCATAGGAATGCAAGAAACCTAGGTTATTTCAAGTCAACTATCGATGGTTCCCACAACCCCAAGTTGTGGATACTTAGCTACTCATGGCTAAACCTAAACATACAAAAATGCACATGATAGACATAGTTGAGAGATTTACCAATAACAATGAAGAGAATAGGCACCACAAGTTGCAAACCCACAAGGTTGATTGATCAACAATGAGTACAAGGTAAGATTTGCAACCCCCAAAATAGGTTTTCCAATACAAAACAACAAACTACCCTTAAAACTTAAGAGAAGAGTCAAAATGTAATGGTAGATTATCTACTAGTAGAACTCGCTCTCAACAACCTAACTTAAGCTATATATAGTATTTACAAAATATCCCTAGAATTTATACAGAAGAGACAGTTGGCAGATGATAAGTCTCGCAGTTACGACTCGTAAGATGAACTACGAGTCATAGTTGGGGTCTCATATCAGGTTCTTCGCATCTTGGACTGAACTGGTATGACCGATAAGTACAAATCGTTTCTTGGACTATGACTTGTATGTTTGTCTCGTAGTCTTGGCCTTTAGTTTTTGGTCCAAAATTTGGCTCTATGATTCTTTCTACGAGTCCACCTATATGAGTCATAGTGTGTCCTACGACTCGTAAGATGTCCTCTTAGGAGTAACCTTCACTTGGCATATTTCTTATTTTTGGTCTCTGATTCCTACTATGACACCATCCTACGACTCGTAGTTGGGCTCGTAAGGCCTATAATTCAGCAAAATTTGCAACCTTTCTTCAAAATCATGCCAACCTAACTTTTCTATAAGATTAACATAAAAACACATCAAAACACTAAAAAGTCGCTTTAAGAACTCAAAAAATCCCTTATTTCAGGCATCAGATGTGCTATATTTTGACAACACATCAATGGTTAACATTAGAACTAACCTAATTCTTACTTGTTGGATCAAGGTGGTAATGAATAGGATAAGGGAATAATTAACAGGATTTGATATGATTCTTCTCATCTAATCAACCCAACCGTATCAAAGGGTGGTTGTACTGGAACAAAAGGTAAGGGTTAGTAATGTCACACTGTGGGGATGGGTCAAACCATGTATTGAAATTTACCTCTCGCTTAGATCAAAAGATTTGGTAAACTTAACTTACCAGATCTTCATGCTACAAACTAGAAATGATTACGATTATCTAGCTATACTAAGTTAGGAACTAATGGGGAACATAATACCCTAGTTAATTTTCTCACTGAATTCACAACACTTGCTTCTAGTTTAGGTTTATTTACTACAATTACAACCCCCCCCCCTTCAGGAGATAAGTAGGTTAATTCATCTAAATTACTCATAATTACTCCAGGTCTAGACCATATTCCCTATGGGTTCAACCATAACATTGGTTAGGTTATATATTTTAAAAACTACCGCTTATGCCCTCAAAGGGAGGTGTAATTTGGGAGACATCAAAATTTTGGCGGCATTGCTGGGAAATACGGCTTTTAGATTCATTTAATTTGTGTAATTTGCTAACTAATCCTTATTTTATCTTTCGAGTTATTTTTTTTAATTTCAACATATAGATGTAGTGTATGTACAACACTCATAGTCGAGGCATTCCCTTGACTCCATTTGACCAAAGATCCAGAGGACCCAGAGATCTTGAGAACACTAAGAAGAATGACCCAAAATAATGCGAACAATGCTGCAAATGATGCCCAAAATACAGCACTCAATCCAAATAATGATAAACCACCTCCACCACTTGAGGATGCAAATCCAACACTACAGAATCTGAAAGCCGCAACTATCACATAGAATCAATACAGGATTGACCGTATGGTTGTGGATGTCACCAACACGATTGTGTTACCTCCTTTATCAGAAGACACAAAATTTGTTGTTTCAAGTGGGTTACTTCAAATATTATGGAATAGAGGGTTGTTTTCTGATATCTTCCAAGTTACACCTCCTTTTTAGAGGATAAAGTGATTGTTATCAAGATATTAATCTTAACCAAGGTTAGGGTCGAACCCATAGGGAATAACTCAAGAAAAATTCACCAATAAGTAATCCAAGTAGCTAACCAACTCAATTCCTTGAGCGGAGGGGGGTATTTGCAATAATAAATAAGCAAGTAAACTAAATTAACTATCACAAGAGACAATCAACAATAGAGAGCAAGTAGGGTATTGTGTTCCCCATGACCCCCAACTTAGTATCACTGGATAACCCAATTTTTGTCTAGTTTATAGCATGTAGGACAGTAATTTAAGTTCACCAATCCCTTTTATCAAAGGTCACCTCACTATGCGATTTGGTCCATCTCCATAGTGTGCAATACTAACCATCACCTATACGTCCAGTACAACTTCCCTCGACCAAATTTGGTTGATTAGACAAGAACATATCAATCGAATCCTGTTAATCAATCTCTTTTCGTATTCATTACTACCTTGGTCCAGTCAGTAACATTAGGAAAGTTCTAATATCGGTCATCACTAGAAAACAAGGAAAACAAAGAAAATTGATCAATTCATGTATATACCCAATCCAAGAATTGTAAATTATCCGGGTTAACTTTGTTAGTTCTTCATAGTTCTCACAAGCCTAGTTGTGGATTTCGCTACTCATGCTATATATACATGAAGCAATTGGGAATTGAGAAAACATAATTAAACACTTACACATTATATTAAGATCAAGTAAATCCAAGATTGATAAGAATCACAATATTCTAGATCAAATTTACCCATAAGTTTTTTCTCACAATCTTCTCTCCTAAATATTGTGTTCTCCAAGTAAAAACCCTAAAAACTATGAATAATGATGTCATCTCTTGAAAAATAATCTAAAATTACTATTTATAGTAATTACAGTTTAGACCTAAATAAATTAGAAAAACTAGTTGACAAACTCCACGAAAGCTCTCTACAACTAGTAATGCGATTTACAACTCGTAGTCGGGGTCTCATAATCAACTACTAGGATTTTGAACTTCTCTTCTACGAAACAACTTCATGACTCGTGAACTAATCTACGACTCATACTGCATGCTCGTAGGATTCAACTTTATCAAATTTTCCCTCAATAGAAATCTTTAGGAAACTTATCTATACGACTCGTAGAATACTCTATAACTCGTATGCATGGCTCATTGAGCTGATCTTCAGAAATCATATTTCACTGCAATTTGTGACAAGACCTCCACTACGACTCATAAAATGTTCTACAATCTGTATAGGATCTCGTAAATCATAAAAAAACTAGAAACATCTATAATTTTGCCTCAAATCACAACCAACATGTAATCCTGCATATGTAAATACAAAAACACATAAAACCAACAAATATCGCATTGAGAACATATAAAATCCTAAGTTTTATGCATCAAAAGTGTTGTATTTTGACAGCACATCAACACCCTCAACTTAAAATTGTTGCTTGTCCTCAAGCAATGACTAATTCTATATAGACAATACAGTAACATAAAGACCTTAACTTAATGGCATATATCAGATACAATACTCAGATACCCACACTAGTTTTTCAAA
The DNA here is from genome assembly GCA_011800125.2 of Solanum clarkiae. Taxonomy (NCBI): domain Eukaryota; kingdom Viridiplantae; phylum Streptophyta; class Magnoliopsida; order Solanales; family Solanaceae; genus Solanum; species Solanum clarkiae. The sequence continues at coordinate 8,633 of JAABOM020050154.1, read as the reverse complement.
ATAGGATCACATATCTATTTAGCAAACCAATGCAAACTGGTGCATGTGACAACACAATGACAAGCAAGGGGCTATCAACAGTCCACTATCACAGAACAAGTCAAATGCTAATAATGCAATGCAAGTGGCCTCACAGAAAGAAGTCTCATATTTGACACTCAATGATGATTTCATATTTGACCATGGGGCTATGCAAAAACACTCACTCTCACAAAATATATTTATGCATAATGACTAATACCATAGGCTTTCCCCTAAACTCATGACTCAACCTTCAATAACTGGACTAGGATCACTTTAGAGCTTTCTAGGATTGTAACGTAGGCATATGGGGCTTTGGTATGATATTTTAGGAAAATAGTGACTAATGGCCCTCCTTGACACTGTGGTTTTCTATACTTTTTTCCTATCAACTCTGTAGTTTTCACCTGATTCTCTCTTTTTTCCTTATTCAAGCTTTTTCGAGTGCTTTCTTCTCATTTTTCAGCTTTTTGCCTTGTTTTCACACTTCATTTTGCTTTTTCGCTCAATCAAAGGCATCGTTTATTTTTATTTTTTTTTGCACCCAGTACGTAATTTTTCTTCTTTTTATCCTTATTCCTAACTCACCCCCTTATTTTATGCTTTTGCCATACACTAGCCACCCGCAACTTAGGCTTTTAACCCGTGTTAAAGTGCACAATATATGTACTCCAAACCAGGGCCAATTTTGGTAGCTACCCTCAACTTAGGGTTTCTTCCTCAGTCAAGTTTTTCACGACCCAAGACTAGGGCCTAGACGTAACATGACGCATGGAAAACCCAAAGGGACCCCAAGCAAGCCTCTTAACATATCATTACGCATCCTTGATCGCGGAAGCAATAAAGTACAATAAGAAATAGTAAATAGGGACAAATGGGCTAAGGGAAAACTTTCAAATCATAAACAGCAAGTGTCAAGAGAGAGTCAAAGCTCATTGCATTATACATAATGTGTCCAACACCACCTCTAAAGCTTAGATACTTAGCAGTGGCCAGGACAAGCTACCGAGCTCACCCTCATAGTCAATATATACATAAAAGAAAGATACTCTTAGAACAAAGAATGAGATCATAAACATCATCGCAGAAATGTAGGACTCACCAAAGAGCTTGAGAGAAGTTGTACTAGCCATGTGGAGGAGGTTGATCAAGTGGGGCTCCGGTCCCTACATTGTAACATAATGTAGGCATAGAGTATGCATTAGTATGTTTGAATGTACTAAGTATGTAGGATGCAATGTAACAAGAGATAAGTATCATAACCAAAATGCACAATAGTAGGCAAAAGATAATATATTAGCAATATGGCATGTAAGATCAATGTTTAAGTAAAATATGCTTACATAGAATATAATACAAGGTGTAAAAAGAGACTAATATTATAAAACCCATAGGTTACCAAGGTACTAACCCCTTTGGTTGGTTGGTGGATCGTCGCACCCTACCAACCTTGGTGATTGAGGAACTAACCCGTCAACCCGGTTACCAAGGTATGAACCCCTTGACTGGTTAGTGGATACTCATACCCTACCACCCCTTATTGAGGTTCTAAACCCTCAACTTGATTACCAAGGAACAACTCCTTGGATAGTATCAACGTACAAAGCCCTCAACATGGTTACTCGGGCTCTTAACCCCCTGAACAAGGCATGGTCACATTCCAACACTATATAGGAGAATATCGTATACATACATTATTTCATCATCATAAAGTCATTCAACTCATAAGACATGCATTAGACCTTCAATTTCTCCAAAATACATTAGCCGGACATTTTATCAAACACTTGGTGGGTATGTAGTGCTAGTGTAAAATCATGCAATTCAAGAGTGTAATCATGCTTGAAAATTCAATGTAAAACCATCAATAGATACTTAGTAACACCTCAAGCAATACACATCAAAATCCTTCATCAAATCTCACAAAAGATCTTAGATTCATAGCTCAAAACATGCTAAAACAACCATAATTTCATGGAACCCCGACATAGAGTGCAGTGAAATTCCTGATAAGCAAGACCCATAAATAATTCAACTTTAAATCATACAATTTTAGGTAAAAGGAGGCTTGGGAATCATGGGTGAAAGGAATCCATGAAAGAAACCCACATACCTTGACTTTAGAGAATCTTTGAAGAAGATTGGAGATGGAGACTTGAAGCTTGATGAGGACCTTAAGATTTGGATGAGTTTTCAGACTTGAAATTCGTAGATGAAATATTGTCTAAGTATTTGAGAGAGTATTTGGGAATGTCTTAAATGATATGTGGGTGAAATAAGGCTAAGTATAGGTACTTTGACACATAGGAACACTTAGGCCCAACACCCAAAGTCCTTGGACCGGCTCAACAAAATTGGGAAAAAATAACAGTGGCGCGTCCTTGGCTCGTGCGCTAGGGGCACGGATCGTCACTTGAAATCGCATTTTTGTAATTTTTTAATTTTGCTACAGTAGCTCTTAAATTGGGGTTAGATCGATTTTCCCCTCAATTTGACCCCTTGAACAAGAATATGAAGTCAAATTTTTATATCACGCACAAATTTTGAGATATATAAAAATTAGATTCTAGGCACTTTCGAGGCATATTTTTTGGGCACATTTTGGGGTCGTTTCATGGGTTTACAATGCTCAAGGAAAGAGCAGCGCCAATTTCAAGATTTTTCACTGGATAAGGCTAAGTTAATTAGGTGTTTAGAAAGAATTGGTACATGTAAGGCTCAAACATTTGGAACAAGGGACACATCATTATTTGGTTAGTTCTTTTTAGGCTAAAGTAGACTATTTAAGAACAAAGGCCTAAGATCCTTTCCTAATTCATTCAATCTGCAATCTAACTTAGAGTAACAGGGGAAGTTCTGAATTAGCACAAAATATATGAATCTAGCAAGATAAGCTCACACTCTCATGGCATTGCATACATCATCAACAACAGGCTCACAGATCATGCTTTTTATCTCAATTTACCTCACTTGTCAAAATAGATATTGTCAAACACCTAAACATGAATGGTTAATATCTAACTACCAATCAAAATTTTTGGTGGGTACCACTTTTCAAAACCAAACACAAAAACATGATATATGCCACAAGTATTAGTACTACATGCTACAAATATTATCTAAACATCCTAAACGTGCCAGTTTAACAGAAATTAAATATCCACAGGGAAAAAGAACACAGCCGAGAAAACCCTAGGATCAAAAATTGGGGTAGTTGTGGACCATAAGCTACTCAGACTTCACTGAGTCCCATAACTACCCACACCCCATCGAAAAAGATGTACATTGTCCCCAATGCAAAAAATCAAGCAAAAAATAGAATATAAGGGGTCAAAAACATACCTAAGCGCCTATGTGCCAGGGTCCACCTTGGGTTGCCTCCCAAGCAGCACCTGATTTATTGTGGTAGCACACTTTAAGAAAATTGGTTACTCAGACTTCACCAATTTCTGAGACTTCACTCTTGAGATCATCTGGATGTTTCATGGACCGGCGAATGTCGACGACAACGTCTTCGTCATTCAATCTAAGACATAGTTGACCAGCTTCCTTATCCACTAGACCTCATCTAATGGCTAGGAATAGTCTTCCCAAGATGATTGGGACGTCAAAGTCAACCTCACAGTCTAGAATCACAAAGTTCATAGGGAATATGAATTTTTCCACTTTAACCAACACATCATAAAGTATCCCCACAAGCTTCTTCATTGTGCGATCCGCCATTAACAACTGCATGCTAGTAGGAGTAGGGGATCCCAATCCAAGCTTCTTGTAGACCACAAAGGGCATCAAATTGATATTGTCACCTCAGTCACACAGTGCCTTTTAGAACTTTACATCTCCTATAGTGCAAGGTATAGTAAAAGCACCTGATCTTCATGCTTTTGAACCAAGGACTTCATAGTGATAGCACTGCAATGTTAAAGCTCTTGAGAAAGCTTCTTACTCAAAGTGCGCTTTTTGGTGACCAAGTCCTTCAAATACTTGGCATAGCCTGGCATTTTCTCCAAAGCCTCAATGAGAGGGATATTGATAGATAGCTACTTTAGCATGGAGAAAAAATGCTTGAACTTTTCCTCCGCTTCCCTATTTTTGATTCTTTGAGGAAAAGGAGGAGGAGGCCTCAGGACGGTCTTAAACTTCTGTGGTACTTCAGTTGTTTCAATCACCCCATCCTTGCCATGATCATCTCTTGTATCCACATCCTTAGATAAAACCATCTCTTCATGAATATCTTTCTCATAAACTAGCATAGGAGTATCAATAGTGCTTTTGCCACCCCTAGTAGTAACCACCATGCACTGCCCTTTATTTTTAGGATTTTGCACTGTGTTACTAGGTAATGTACTCTTGTGAAGATGATTCAACTAAGTTTACACTTGATCAAACTGTTCTTCAAGTTGTTTAATAGCCACAAAATGAGACTCTATCTTTTGATTGATACTAGAGATCTCTATTTTCATGCCCATTAGGGTCTTATCCTATGTCTCAACCTTCTTCAATAGGTGATCAAACATCTCCTGAATTCTTGAATTGCTTTCACCTATGTCCTGATTGTGTGGTGGCACATACGGACCATTGCTAAACCCTTCTCTACGACTACAATCTGCATCTGGACCTATGTTCGTATCATAGTAACCTCCACGGTTATCTTTGAAAGCTCCATCACTATCATAGTTTCGACCTTGGTTTCCTTGAACTTGGTGCGAATAGTCCTGATTGGACCCTTGGGAGTTGGTCTGTAATTTCCCCCTCCCCCCATATAATCATTCAAAAAACATGTTTCCTCCTCATAGTATGGCTCCTCGTACGTGGGTGCATGCGAGGGTTGGTGAACTACTGTATTCACTCTCCATGACTGTTCTCATCAAGGGTACAATAGAAGATCTCCACCAAGGCATCATCAACTATCTTATGATCAGGGATGCTCCTCAGACATTTAGTAATCTGCTCCATGTATTGCTTATTGTATCACCAGGAAGTTACTCAAAGTTGTTGATCTGGTCCTTCAACTTGAACTTTTTCGATCTAGGGAAGTCCCTCTACAAAAAGGCCTTCTATAAATCTTCCCAGCTAGTGATTGAACTCTGTAGGATCTCAGATAGTTATAATGCGACATTGCCTATGAGAGACAATGAGAAGACACGAAGTCCCACAACAGCCATAGAAAGATTTTGTGTTCCCATCACACTCTTACAAACAAATGTCACATTGTGCAAGTGGCTATGTGGATCCTCTTATCGTAAACCCACAAATAGCCTATGGTTCTGCAGCATCTAAAGTAACCATTAGAAACAATGAACTTTGTGTCTGTCGGTAGTGGTGGCAACACAATAGCTCCTGTCACATCTAAATCTATAGTGTTTAACCTGTACTGATTCCATTGGTAAGCATTGGCATTAAACTCCTGAGGCTATGGAATGTCCTCCAAAGGAGGTGAGTTATCATTTCTATCATTATCATTGTTATCTCGGTTTAAGGCTGTATTGGCCATGTTGTTGGCATTTTCTCAAGCCATTCTTCTTATAGTTCAGTGGATCTCTAGATCAAGTGGAGTTAAGGGATTTTCTTGACTCCGAGTGTTAGGCATACACTACTTGTATACTCTGCAAAGAAACAAAAACAAAAGAAAAATAAAATAAAAGGAACTAAAGATTAACACTTAAAATACTTAATGAATCTAACTAAGTCTAGTCGTATTCCCCAGCAATGGCGCTAAAATTCCTGATGTCGCCTAAGTTACACCTCTTTTTTAGAGGATAAAACGGTCATTGTCAAGAAATAAAACCTAACCGAGGTTAGGGTTGAACCCACAGGGAATACGTAGACTCAAGACAAATTCACCAATAAGTAGTCCAAGTAGTTAACCAACTCAATTCCCCGAAGGAGGGCTTACAATAATCAATAAGAAAGTAAACTAAACTATCACAAGAGACAATCAATAATAGAGAGCAAATAGGGTATTGTGTTACCCATGATTCCCCAACTTAGTATCACCGGATAATCCAATTCTTGTCTAGTGTATAGCATGTAGGACGTCAATTTAAGTTCACCAATCCCTTTGGTCAAAGGTGAGAGGTGAATTTTACTATGCGACTTGACCCATCTCCATAGTGTGCAATACCAACCATTACCTATAAATCCTAGTACAACCTCTCCTTGGCCCAGTTCTGTTGATTAGATGAGAACACATCAATCGAATCCTATTAATCAATCTCTTTTCCCAATTATTACTACCTTGGTCCAGTTAGTAACACTAGGCAAGTTCTAATGTTGACCACCATTAGAAAACATGAAAAACGAAGTGAATTCATTAATAATGCATATTCCCAGTCCAAGAATTATAAATTATCCAAGTTGGCTTTGTTAGTTCTCCATTGTTCCACAACACTAGTTGGGGATTTAGCTACTCATGCTATGTGTAGATAAAGAAATTATGAATTGAGAAAATATAATTCAATAATTACACAGTTGAATTAAGCTCAAGCAAATCCACGATTGATGAGAATCACTAGATTGAAGATCAAATTTACCCACAAGTTATTTGTCACAATCTTCTCTCCCAAGTATTGACTGTCCTCTCTTGAAAAATAACTTAATATTATCATTTATAGTAATTACAGTTTAGTCCTAAATAAATTAGAAAAATTGATCGGCAAACTCCACAAAAGCTCTCTACAACTCATAATGCAATTTACGGCTCTTAGTAGGGGTCTCGTAATTAGGTACTGGGATTGGACTTGTCTTCTTTGACACAACTTCATAACTTGTAAAATGATCTACGACTCATACTACATGTCTGTAGGTTTCAACTTCATGAAATTGTCCCTCACTGAAAATCTTCACGAAACCTATCTATCTGACTCGTAGAATATCCTACGACTTGTATGCATGTCTAATTGAGATGATGAAATTTGCCACAAGACCTCCTCTACAACTTGTAGAATGTTATACGATCCGTAGAGGGTCTTATAAATCATCAAAAACTAGCAACCTTTGTAATTTTGCCTCAAATCATAGCCAAACTAATCCTACAAATATAAACACAAAATCACATAAAACCAACATATATCACATAGAGAACACATAAAATCATATTTTTAAGCATAAAAAATATTGTACTTTGACATCACATCACTTGTGGGATTACCATCAAAAGACCTGCGTACCATCATCATAACATCGTCGTCATCTACAAGAGTATGTTAGGGAATAACAATCTATCCATTGATGTTATTAGGCTCCATATCTTTTCATTTTCTCTAATAGATGAAGCAATATTATGGTTATAAGAGCTCCTACAGAGTTTAATCACCACTTGGTCTGAAATGCAGAAATCCTTTTTGGAGAGGTTCTTTCATAGGTTAAAGAAGGTGAAGTTGAAGGATTATATCAACAACTTTGAGCAGTTGCCTAGTGATTCGATCAGCATTATGTGGGAGAGATTTACCAAGTGTTTGACGAGTGTTCTAAACCATGAGATTTCGATGATTCCTTGGTGGAGATGTTCTATCGGGCACTTGATGATAATTTCAAAGTGATGGCAGACACAATCACTAGCGGATTATTCTTAGATTGTCCATTTTCTATTATAGATGAATGACTGGAAAAAGTTACAAAGACAAATGGTGCATGAGGCTCGAGAGATAAGTTAATGACCAAAAGTTCTTTCTCAGTTAGCACTAATTCAAAGCGGGCTAACACAAATGAGGATACAATGCAAGAGCTAGCTCGGATGAGTACTAATATGGGATTGTTGATGAAAGAAAGTCAGTAGCATGCGAATACAGTCAAACATCAGCTTCTACAATCACTGATATATGAGGAGCCCTACTATGAGAAGGATACTTGCTTTGTGACTGATCAGATAGGGGGTTTTCGAGCTAATGCCTTAGGGTCCAATAAAGACTATTGGCGCCAAGGTCAAGGGAATCAAGGTTGGAACATCAATAAGGATAGTGCTTTAAGAGATAACAATTGAGGTTGCTACTATGACAGGAGTAGGGGCCCAAACATAGATGCTGATTGGGGATCCAGAGATAGTTACAAAAATGGTCTGTATGTGGCACCATATAACCGTGATTCTGGAGATGGTAGTTTGAGGATTGACGAGGTGTTTGACAGATTGCTGAAGAAAGTTGACACTCAAAATAAGACTTTGAAGGGGATGAAATCTAACATCTCCAACATAAATCGAAAGATTGAGTCTCATTCTGTTGCTATCAAACAATTGGAGTAATAGTTTGATCAAATGTTGACTCAGTTGAACCAGCATCAAAAAGGTACATTTCCAAGCAACACAGTGCAAAATTCAAAGAATGGTGGGGGGGGTAGTGTATGTCGGTAATAACACTTGGTGACCAGCAAACTATTGAGCCATGATGCCAATTGATAATGATGAGGCTCATGAGAAGACAGTAGATATCAAGGATGTAAAGATCGGAGATGCTAGCTCCAAGGATAGGATGAGCGATGAGGTAGTGACCCCAAAGAAGTTGAGACCCATACCCAGATTTCCCTCCCTTTCCCTCAGAGACTCAAAAATAAGGAGGAGGAAGGTATGCTTCAGCTCATCATCTCTAAGTTGAAGTAGCTTACGATCAATATCCCTC
>JAABOM020050143.1:0-51432 GCA_011800125.2 Solanum clarkiae | reverse complement strand
TGAGCTTTAGCACCTTTGAAGGAATGAGAAACACTTGTGACCAATATGCTTGTACTCCAAATAATACTGCCTGTATTAATTGTAATCTGCCAGTATAAGAGAGTTTCCTAGTTGTCCATGTTGTGATCCTGGCTATTTTTTTCTCTACTAATGGCATCTATTGTCTTACTGTTAGCTTCTTTGTTGAGAGGGGAACTCCCAAGTATTTGAATGGAAGTTGTCCTCCAGTTAATCCTCTTGCTTGTATGATATGATCTTGTTTTTCCTATGTCACTCCTCCAAAATATATGGAACTCTTCTCTTTATTAGCCTGTAGTCCAGATGCTTGAGCAAAGACATCAAATTGTTCCATCATTATTGTGACTGAATTAAGATTCCCTTTAGCAAACAATAACAAATCATCTACAAAACATAAGTGTGAGATGCTTAACTTGGCACACCTTGGATGATAGGCAAACCTCTTTTTATCTTTCAACACATTAAGCAACCTACTTAGGTATACCATAGCTATTGTAAATAAGTATGGGGACATTACATCTTCTTATTTGAGTCCCTTAACTGCTGAAATGGTGGATTAGGCTCTCCATTTATCATTATTGAATAGGACACTATTTTCACACACTGCATTATCCATTGGATGAATTTTGCTGGAAAGCACAGTTCAATCAATACTTGTTCCAGATATATCCACTCTACTACATCATAAGCCTTCTGGAGATCAATCTTGATCATGCATCTGGCTGAGATGTGCTTGCTTTGATATGCCTTGACAAGTGCAATGGCTAATATGATATTGTTACTGATTTTCCTCCCTGGGATGAAACCTGATTGTGCCTCACTTATCACTGATGCTATGACACTCTGCATTCTAGCTGTTATAATTTTGGCAATAATTTTGTATAACACTGTGCAGCATGCTATTGGCCTATACTCCTTCACATTTGCTTGGTTGTCCTTCTTTAGAATCAGTGTTATGGAAGTACAAATGATTGCTTTGTATATTTTACCTGACTCAAAGAACCTTCTAACTACTGTGGTTATTTCCTTCTTGATCGGTGGCCAAGCTTTCTTGTAAAATAGGGTATTATATCCATCTATCCCTGGGGCTTTGTCATCTTCAATCCTCTTGAGTCTATCATATATTTCCTGCTCACTGACTGGCTGACATAGGGCTAGTGCTTGCAGTTAGCTTATCACAGGTCCTCTTCTCATGATATCTTTGTTTACTGCGAGCAGTGAATTTGTTGTAGATCCCATCAGTGACTTGTAAAATTCCTAGATTTTTTCTCTGATTGATTGTGGTTGTGTCAATCTAGTCCCATTCAGTGTTGTAAGTTCATTTATTTGCTTTCTGTGTGTTCTCTCTTTAGTGGTTATATTGAAGTACTTATTATTTGCATCTCCTAATTGAATTCACCTTATTCTTGACTTATGTTTCAGTGTATTTTCTTCAATTGCTGACCATTTTTCAAGCTCTTGAGTGGCCTCCTTCTCTATTCTTGCAAGATTATCTGAATAGGCCCTATTCATTTGCTCATGTATTTGTTGAACATCCACTCTTAATTTTGATATCCTCTTCTCAATGCCTTTGAATTCTCTCTAATTCAGTGCTTTAAGAGGTTCTTTTAGTTCTTTTAGCGTCTTCTATACATTTTTCATTGGCTCCTTAGCTAGCTGTTTGGTCCATGTATTGCCCACTATTTTCATAAAGTCCTTATGATCTTCCCATACATTGAAGAACCTGAATGCTGACTTGACCTGTTGATGATCTGGTTTTAGTGTGAATAACATTGGAGTATGATATGACATTTGTGGAAGTGCATACTCGGTGTGTATATATCCCTATTTCATCATCCAATCCTGATTCCCAAATGCCCTATCAATTCTGCTACAAATTTTGTCACTACCTACTTACTTGTTTGTCCACGTGTAGTACTTCCCTTTCCAAGCTAGTTCATTCAACATGTGTCTTGCAAGCATTCTGAGAAGTCTTTTACCTCAACCATTGTGACTAGTGTTCCAAACATTTTGTCCTGAGGGTGAAGAACTGCATTAAAGTCTCCACATACTAACCAAGCTCCTACAACCTTCTGCTCTATTTTCCTCAAGTCTTCCTAAAGTGATACCATGAACAATAGTGCACTTCAATGTATTTGAACCTGACATGTCTGTAATGCTGCAATGAATTAGCTGACTTGTAATATATATTGCTACTGCTTTATACACATTAGGATCCCATGCAAACCATATCCTTCTATTGTTGTTGCTTTGATGATTAATTACTCCCCACACAAGCAAGATATTGCTTGAGATTTTATTGACATTTTGTTGTTTAACTCTTGTTTCAACTAACCCAACTATTCTTACTTTCCTACTCTTCAAAAGGAATTTAATTTCCTTTTGCTTGTGCATTTTATTTATTCCCCCAACATTCCAAATAATCTAAGTCATCAGATGGTTCTTGAGGGCCCTCCCCTTTCAGGAGGTAATTTGCCTAGCTCATACTTTTCCCATATCTGACTAGTTCGCTTCCCAAAAGCATTTTTTACAGGAATAGAATTAAGTGTAGGAAAATCTTTAAGACTAAGTTAAGGAATACCTCTTGCTATCCCTGCCTGTACTATCTTCTGTGGTATTTTCATCATTTGTTGAGGTTGTGGAGTGTTGCTAGTTTCAACGCTGGTTGGTAACACTTGCATCTCTTCGCTACTCTTCTGTATTGGCCCCTTACTTGTCCATTCCTGGACCACTTTCTTGGGCTGCTGTCTTCTAGTATTTGCATTCAGGTTTCCCTGTGCCTTTGTGGTATAACAATGCCACACTACTGAATACTTTAGGCAATATTTAGGCTTCCAATCATACTCTATTGCCTGGTGTGTCTGCTTCCCATCTGGCTCCTTAATAATGACTTTAGTGGACAAAGGATTTGTGATATTTACCTCTATTAACATTCTTGCAAATGAAATTATGGTCTGATTTATTACGCATTCATCTGCATAGATAGGCTTACCTAATGCACTTGCTATTCTACTCAGTGAATCCCTACTCCAATATGACATAGCAAGTTTAAAAACTTCACCCATAGTGGTATGTTGGTAGGGAAGTCCTTCTCTAGATTAAAATCAGTAGACCATGGTTTTAAGATGATTGACCTATTGTTAATAGTGTATGGTCCATTATAGAAGATCTCTTGCATATCATTCATACTGTGAAACTAATGATATAGTATCCTTTATCATGTAGAAACAGATCTGGTTGCTTCACAGAGATCCAGAATTGCTCTATATACCTCTGCATTGTCTTAAATCCTGGGGTTTCACCAATAAAATATGCTATATAAGGATGATTTCCACATGGATAGTTCCTTATCCATTTCATTTGCTCTAAATCCACTACATATTGCCCGTTCACTATTGTAGGAGTGATGTAATCTAAGTTCATACCATTCTCAGCAGCCCTATTTTTCATAAACAGGTTGGTCCATGTTGTTGTTGGTTCCTCCTGAGCTAGCTCCTCTTACTTTCCTAATCCATCTTCCCTTGTTACTATCCATTAAGATCTGTTGATGTCCCTTGTTGTTTGCTCATTTCAGGTGTTTGGTTATTAGTTTCCAGCTGCGCTTGAGCAGATCTAGCTTTGTTTGGGGTCACTGAGTACATAGCTTGATCCTTACCTTCATCCTCATCTACTGTTACATTGGTATCCTCTGTTGTTACCTCCTCCTTTTGCTCCTGAGCTTGAGATCCAGTTCCTACTGAACTTCCAAATGTGACTAGTGGTAATTGTTTTTTGGCCTGCCTCTGCCTCTTCCTCGTCCTCTTGCCATGGCTTTCCCCTCCGGCAATACTCACTAACATAAGCCGGAAGCACTCAGAGAGAGACTTTTTTCCGACCACAAAAAAAAATTTATATTATTTATGGATCATGATATTTTTTAGAAACTATATAACAAATTTTTTATCGGAAACAAATATTATTTTCCAGACCAAAAAAAATGTGAGAAACATCGGTTAAATAGTGAAATCAATGAGCGTTTCATTAAGAATAATGAAAACTCTAATATATATTCACACAAGTGAAGACAATGGAGAGTGATAGCTTTATACATACATTTTAGTGCTGAAAAATACAAATTAATTAATAAACATAGAGGTTTACTTTATAACAATTCCTAAAAGATCATTTATTTGTATTGTAAATAATTTCTGAATTATAATTTAAAAAATATTCAACCAATAACAACCAAATTCGTCTATCTATATATAGACAATAGAAAAGAAGAGTCAAGTAGAATTTAAATACACATGCATACTTTATGCTTGTAACAGTATATATAGCACTAGATTATGTAAAAGAATCATAAAAGGATTAATTTACATAAACTATTATAGTACAAAAAGATATTACAAATATGAAAAACTAAAAATGCCTACTAGAGTAAAATAGGAAAAAAATAATTAAATGAACTTAATTAGTGGCGGAGTCACCATTTTCATCAAGGGTATTCATGCTTTTAAAGCATGGGTGGATGATTTTTATACTAAAGGTGTTCAACAATTAACATATATCAAAGTATCTATATTTAACCTATATATTCAAAAAAAAAAAAATCCAATGAACCCTCGAGTGAATATAGCACCACCCAAAACTTAATTAATATCCTATTCTTATTGAGCAACCGGGAAATAAATGTGCGGATCATATAACTAAGTAGTATTACTACAATTATCAGAAAGAAACAAAGTGAAGCCATTTTCACGTGTTATCCTATTAGATCTGTTATCTGCTATAAGTAGGTGGAGAGGATGCAGACTCTTTGCTCCAAAAAAGGAAAAAGAACTTCAGCTAACTCTGAGATGGGTATTCACAAAGTCAGTTATGTTGCTTTCTCCCTTTTGTTTGGTAAGTTTTTTTTTAACCTCATGTTTACACTTTTGATAGTTATTCATTTTTAGAATGAGACAACGTTTTTGTTTGGGCGGAAGGAATGATTGTGCTTGCGAGCAGTGTAGAGCATGCAGATGGCAAACCTTGTTTCAAGAGTTGTGACCTTCGAATCGCGTATGAGTTTTGTCCCGAAACAAGTACCAAATTAGTTAATCTTAACAATGACAGTGAATATTACCTGAGCTGTTGTACAGGAGAAATAGGATGTTACTATTTTGGTGACAATGGAACTTTCATTTGTGAAGGATAATCTGACCCCGAACATCCCAATATTTGTCCTAAGGACGATTGTGACCCTCGAATTGTCATTGGAGTTTGCCCATCAAATAAAAAGACTGAACTTGATCAACTATGCATCAATTGTTGCGCAGGAAAAAGAGGATGTTATAACTTCAGCGCTGATGGAGAATTTATTTGTCAAGGAGAGTCTGAATATGCAAGTGCTTTCCAGAAAATCAATGTTGCTGTTTCCTAATTTTTCAATCTGCAGGTATTTTATGTATGACATAAAAGCATGATGATGATGTCATGTAATGTGTAATATGAATGAATGAAACACTACTTCTCTTCTATTTCTAAAATCTAGTTTTCTCATTTTTCTGTTTTGCCTCAAGATTGGAAAGATATGCCATGCCTGAGATGGTTCATGTGGTGGATCCACTAAAAGTCATATTTTCCTTAATCTATATGTAAAATAATTAAAAATCAAGGAACCAACCGTGGTTATGGTTGAGACGCTACTAAAAGTCATATTTTCCTTCATCTGTCTCAAATTTGGCTTTCCTTGGTATGAGAGTGCTTTATTCCCTATATGAAACTTCTCCACTTGAATTTATATTTAGTTGAGTTTCAATGCGTACCGTATTGAACATAAAAAAATATTTTTAGCAAAAGCAAATATAAGCTTTAACTCCTACGTACTTATCGTTTGGAGGAAAAAAACAAGAAATTCAAAATTCGATGAAAGAAATTTATAATTTTTCGAAAGCTGAAGATAAAAATAAAAATAAAAAAATTTCAATTATTCATTTATTTGTGACAACACATAACTTATGATTAATAAAGTAATTTGGACTGAAGGAAAATTATCACAAGAGAGATAGTCTAGTTTCCAATAGATTACAACTAGAGAGTGTAAACGGAAAAAGTTAAAAATCGCCACATATTTCTGGCATATCTATGAATGATACATTTTGCCTAATTTTATCTCCAGTATATTCTTCAACTATTCAAACTATTGATAAACAAAACCACATATATCATTTCTCAATTCTTTTACAATTAAAAAAAAGAGTAATATAAGATGATATATTCAAATAAAGCTTATAAATGTAAAAGTGAAGGAACAAGAATATGAAAAATTTAATTTCATACCAATTATTCTACGGAGAAGGGGCTAAAATGTCCTCGAATTATCAAAAATAGTATAAAAATATCCGTCATCCACCTATTCGGCCTAAAATACCCCTATCATCTACCTTTGAGTTCAAAAATGCCCTTCATTCACTTTTTTGGTTCACTTATACCCTTAAAACTAATAATTTTTTTCTTTTTTTAAATATTTATTATGTTTCATTTTCTTATGGAATAAAGTAGACCCCCATCCTCAATTCCTTTTTACACATAAAAAAAAGTCTTATAACAAAACTAGTAGTTTTATTGTAGTTCTTTCATAAAAAAAGTTAGGGCCATGAAGAAGGTATATTTTTTCGTATTTAATAAATTATGGAAGAAAAACTTTAAAAAAACTCTCTTAAAAAGTCTAAAGTCACAACAATGCATATTTTAAAATTTTTTAAAAAATTTATACATACTTATATTTTATGTAGACAAAATAATTAATCTTTTGAGGAACAAAGTGATTTATTAAAATCGATTTAGTTTTATTCAATTTTTTTATTTAAACAAATTTGAATAGTTTTTTGTTATTTTTAATATAACATTAGGAAAACTAAAATCTTATTCTTTGGATGAATTGAAAATTTACTTTTTTATTAACTTTATATATTTTTAAAAAGTTCTTTTTAAAAAACTAATCGGTTAATTATTTTAATAAATCATTTTTTAAAATAATCACTTTGATCCTTAAAGAGAAACATTATTTCGGTTTGGATAAACTATAGAAAGAAATTTAATAGAGACGAAGATTTATTTTATTCCATAAGAAAATGAAACATCATAAAAATTTTAAAAAGAAAAAGAAAAGCGGATGGTTAGTTTCAAGCGTATAAGTGAACCAAAAAAGGTTAATGAAGTGCATTTTCCGATCCAAAGGTAGATGATAGGGACATTTTAGGCTCAATAAGTGGATAGAAGATATTTTTATACCATTTTCAATAATTCAAGGGTATTTTATGCCCTTCTCCGATTATTCTAAGAACTCATAATGATTATTAAACTTTCAAAGTGCAATTTTGAATTGATGAAAGTTGCAAATGAATAGTCATATCAATAATGACAAAAATCTTATAGAGGAGACCGAAATTGAGCGTGTGATAAACTGTTTGGCATTCTCAGACATATGTAATTCGTTATTTAATATGAGCATATTTTCATTGGATTATTTCTCATATATCATTATGTCCTTTTTAACCTTTAATTTAATTATTCTACTATTCATTTGTAAAAGTTTCGCGCACTCTCTCTCTCTGTTTTTTTTTTGTTGGGTAAGACAATATCTTATATATTAGCATGCACGATGCATGGTTTACATGCTACAACCACTACCAGTGGCCATAGTTTGCATAATGACCACACCCCGATCCAGGGATATCAAAAAGTTGAAATTTTTTTCCTTGTGTACATTGTACCATACTGTCATTTTGCCATATTTTTCTTACAAAAGGTGGGGGAGGGGGGGTAACAAAAAAGGTGGTTGAACCCACGTTCAACTTTCTAACTGCTTCCTTTGCCAATCTATCCATGACTGGATTTTGTACCCTAAAGACATGCTACATTTGAATCGTGCCCAACCTATTTATCAAGTACATGTATTCAGAGATTAAATTATCGTAGATTAGGTTGCCTGTCTTAATAGCATGAATTAGTTCTGAAGAGTCACTGTTAATCAAAAAAGGGGATAGGTTACGGTTCACAACTTTTTGCAGGCCCTTTAGTAGTCCTCTTTGTTCAACTTCAAAGGGGGTAGCATGGGGAATAGGTTGGATAAAACCCAACACCCAGTCTCCCTTGTGGTTACGAAAGGCCCCCCTCCCCAATCCCAACTAGGCCAGGGTCCATTGTACTGCACCATCAAGGTTTAGCTTCATGACACCTTCATCTGGGGGTTTCCATTTCACAGTGATCATACTGTCACCAGAGATAGACCTTTGACGTTGCTTTATGACATAACTGTATTCTATGACTTGGCCATAGACACAGTTATAGTCAAGAAGCACTTTTGTGTTGTTGAAAGTGTTTATATTCTTGTTCTTCCAAATATGCCAGAGACAGAAAGGCACAAAGCATTCCCATTTAAGCCATGTTTATGAACTGATTTGGCAATGGTTTTCTAGTAGTTGATCCACCCTACATGTGTCATAGTGTTAAGACAGGGTATGGTAGAATCTAAGTTGTTTCTTTGACAGGCCTCCCAGAACTTTTTTACAATGTTATAATAAAAAAGTATGTGGTTTATGTCTTCTCTAGGGTGACCACAAATCTTATATCTTGGTTCCACATTCGTGCCCCTGGCACTGAGATGGGAGTTAGTGGGAAGTCTTTCATGATGAAGGGTCCACATGAACATTTTGATCCTGTTGGGAACATTGGCTCCCCAAATGTAGCCAAAGTCCTTATCAGCAATGTTCCCATTTGCTTGTCGATTGGCCAAGAAATTGTAGGCTGTTGGAAGGGTGAATTTTCTATCCTTTGCTAGTCCTCAAGCTATATGATCTTCTTTGTTTACATTGAAGTTCGTAGATTGGTCCCTTATGACTTCATAGATAGGGTCTGAAATGGTAATAGATAATCCCTCAAAACGCCATTGACCATTCTTGTAGAGATCAGTAAGCTTGAAATTCATCTAATGTTGTAGCAATGGGCCTTCCACATAATTTCTGATAGGTTTGCAGCTTGCTAGCCAGTCATCATAGAAAACATTAGTGATATTTCCTTTGAAGACTACTCATTTTGAAGCTTCCAAAGTGTCTCTCCATCCCAACTGAATGTTCTTTCAGGTTCTGGAGACCACCCTTCCAACAGGTCCCTCTACGGGGTTCTTTTTGTGCTTGTTAAGGAGAATCTTAGCCCAAAGTTTCCCCGGGTGTTCTAGCATCCTCCAAGCAAGCCCAGCTAGCATGGCCCTATTTCTAGTATCATATTTCTTTAGGCCCAATCTACCTTGCTCTTTGCTACTGGCCACTGTGGCCCAATTAACAAGATGCATCTTTCTTTTGTCATCAGTACTGCCTCAGATAAAACACCTAGTTATCCTATCAATTTTCTTGGTTATTTTTATAGGGAGTTTAATGTAACTCATAGTGTGAGAAGTCATGCTTTCTATACAAGCCTTGGCAAGGACTACTCTACCAACCATATTGAGGGTACTACTTTTTCAGCCTACAAGCTTATTCCTGAAGTTATTTATCATGTGTTGGAAATCCCCATTTGTAGGCCTCTTGTGGAAGATGGGAAAGCCAAGATATTTGCCAAAGATGTGGTAGTCTTTTATCCCTAGAATGTTGACACATCTGGCAATAACACTAGAAGGGCAGTTCTTGAAAAAGAAAGCCCTGGATTTGGTGTGGTTTACTTTCTGACCAGCCCTAAGGTGGAAATCCTGGAGGGTATCATTGATGGTTTGGCAATTCCTATCATCAGCTACAACAAACAGTGTAAGGTCTTTAACAAAGAACATGTGGGATATGTAAAGACCACTTCTAGAGGTTTTGAGGGGGTTCCAAAGCCCCAGCCCTACCTTAGCCTCAATGCTTCTGGATAATCTTTTCATACAAAGAATAAAAAGGTAGGGGGACATGGGGCCACCCTGTCTGATGCCTCTAGTGAGTAAAAAAGCCTCAGTCTTTTTACCATTGACTAGGATTTCAATACTACTAGTACTGACACAAGAAATTATGAGATTGACCAGGCTATGGGGAAAATTGAAATAATAAAGGGTATCCCTGATAAAGGACCATTCAAGTCTATCAAATGCTTTTTCAAGATCAATTTTCAAGATCGTACCAACTTTCTTCCCTTTCATTTTCATAAATTGGGAGATGAACTCCTGAACAATGATGGCATTGTTAGAAGCCCTTCTGTTGTCCATGAAACTTTCTCGGATAGGACTAATGAGGTGGGGAAGAATAGGCTTGATTCTGTTGACAATAATTTTTGTGACAAGCTTGTATAGAGCATTAGAAAGCCCAATGGATCAAAAGTTCCAAAGGTTGTTGCTATCCGGGCTCTTTGGGATGAGGCAAATGAGGGTTTGGTTGGCCTGGATAGGCATAGAGCATGTACTGAAGACATTCCTGTAGAATTCCAGAGTTTTGGGCCCCAAAATGTCCAAGTATCTCTGGTAAAGAAAGTGGTGAAGTTCATCAGGTCCAGGGGCTTTCAAAGGTTTGAAAGACTTAAAGGCTAGGATAGAGGCACTAGGAGGGTAGTGAAGGAGTGCATTTTTCTTATCACTCCTTTTTGTTTTTGTATATTTATCAAATAAAATCTGCAACAATGCACAAATAGGAAACCTAAAAAAGAAACACCTTTGTCAAACAAGTAAACAAACAAACACACACACATACATACACACACAAAAAAGTATCAACAAAAAGGAAAACAAAATATAAACCAAGTTAAAAGGATTATTTGGATCGCCGCCATAAACTATGCCATATCACATCATTATAACTTCATACCATTTGTTGACACATAAATTTCATTAGGTTAAATTCATATGAAAGTTGAATTAAATCCATATTCATTTGGGTTGGATAATTAATTTGAGCTTTAAAAAATAGATAAAGTCCATTTTATTAAAGTCAAGTTCAAGGTCCAATTCACCTGAAAGCCCAAGTCTATCCCATGTGTCACAATGATGAGGCATCCAAGGCCAATAAGATGACACCACTTGTCCAAATGATGTGGTGATCTTAGCCAAATGCAAGAACCAATCACACTTCGCCAAGTGTCAAAGTGACATCTTCAGGTCAATCACAAGCAACCTTGTCCATCCTTTACAACTACATCCATTCAAAAGGGGATTCTACAAACACTTGAGCAAACATTGGAACAAGTATTGTGGAAAGCTACAAAATCATCTTCCAAGGAGTGATCGACGAAAATCTTCCCGGAAATCTTCTTGAAGAACAAAACTTCTGGCGATTAAAGTACATCTCTAAGGGAGCTAAATCATCCAATAATTCGAGAAATATGCTACTGAAAGCCCTCGGATCTTGGAGAAATTTAGGAGAACGAATTAAGAGAGTAACAAAATTGTACTCACAAAATTCATCAATATAAAGAGAAATTATATCTTTTTTTTTGTTGCAGTTAATTTTCAACACCTTGAAAATTTGTTGCGAATAAATTTTGGCAGGCCCATGGGACTAGTCCGGCTCTTTCATCTCTTTCTCTAGAAACTACAAAGTCAACTACTGTAATGGCCTTTAGGAAAACCATTGATGTTTTATGCAAGGACTCTACTACTGTATCTGCTGATCTCAGTCATATTGGTCCAATTACTCGAAGCAAGTTCAAGATTTGCATCTTAGATGAATCTGAATACGTCACTTGTTCGGAGGCGGTGGAAAACAATGACTCTCAGATGACAGTTGT
Source organism: Solanum clarkiae (assembly GCA_011800125.2). Classification (NCBI taxonomy): domain Eukaryota; kingdom Viridiplantae; phylum Streptophyta; class Magnoliopsida; order Solanales; family Solanaceae; genus Solanum; species Solanum clarkiae. Next base: position 39,705 of record JAABOM020050143.1, on the reverse strand, counting down.
AACTGCATTCTCTGAGGAGAACATCGCATCTGTGTTCTTCGGAGAATTTTCTCAAATCAGTTACAACATTGGTGAACCTGATGATTCAATGGACTCTCCAAGTTCATGAATGACAATGACTTTCTGGCCGACTTAACTGACATGGATGAAAAGATTGCACTAATGGAGCAAACTATTGAAGTCTTGAAGAAGTCTGTTGAAGATAAGAATCTTTATATTTCTCAACTCGTGAACAAGTTGGAGGCCTTCACACCTAGAGAATCAAGCCAGGTCCCCACTTGTCCACCTAGTTTCAATCTACAAAGCAAGGACGTTGAGAAATCTCTGGCTAAGTCTAACTCTCAAAAGGAGAAATAATCTATTTCAGTTGCAGCATTATCTCTCCAACAGTTACAAGACATGATAACAAATACCATTAAGGCTCAATATGGTGGAGCACCACAAAGTTCATTGTATTACTCCAAGCCACATACTAGGCAAATTGATGGTCTATCTATGCCAATGAACTATCAACCATCGAAGATTCAACAATTTGATGGAAAAGGGAATCTAAGGTAACATATCGCCTACTTTGTTGAAACTTGTAGCAATGCTGGAACATATGGTGACCTTTTGGTGAAACAAGTTTGTTCGTTCACTAAAAGGAAATGCATCCGACTAGTATATTGACCTAGAACACGAGTCTATTGATAGTTCAGAGCAACTCGATAAAGAGTTCTTAAATCATTTTTACAGTACTCGTCGAACCGTAAGCATGATAAAGTTGACTGGCACTAAGAAAAGTAAGGATGAGCCCATGGTAGATTACATCAAGCACTGAGATCATTGAGTTTGGACTGTAAAGATCGCCTTTCTGAAATATCCGTTGTGGAAATGTGCATTCAGGGTATACATTGGGGACTTCCATACATATTGCAAGGAAAGAAACCATGAACTTTTGAAGAACTTGCTACACGGGCACATGACATAGAGTTGAGCATTGCAAGTCATGGGAAGACATTCCTTTTGTTGATCTGATGAAAGAAAAGAAAGATTTAAAGAAAGGTATGAATTTGAAGACTAAAGAATCCATGGCAGTGAAAGCAACTTCTTTCAACTTTCAACAAAGAAAAAAGTGAAAGAGGAGGAAGCTTCAAGTCAATATTCAAAGGATGAGAAACGTTGTCCAACTTTGAAGGAGTTAGAAGCAAAATTTTACCCCTTTCCAGATTCAGATGTACCTATGATCCTTGATGAATTGCGAACAATAAAATATTTGATCTTCCTAAATCAAGGAGGCCTGAAGAAATCAATAAGGAGAATGATCCCAAATATTGCAAGTTCCATTGTATCATTGGCCATCAGAAAAGTAAATGCTTTATTTTAAAGCACAAAATCTTGGCATTGATAAGTGAAGGAAAAATCATCATTGATATGCATAAAACAGTGGAGGAAAATCATACTAGTGTGACACCCCACCAAAAGAAATGCTCGAGGTCCCAAATTATGCCAAACACCATCTCTTTGCAATTTGGAGGTCTCACACCTATTGAAGTTGATATTCCTGAAAATCCAGTAGAAATTGACAACAACCACAAAGGAATTAAGGATGATGGTTGGACAATAGCTACTCCTAAGAAGTGAAGACATCAATCTGCTCTTAGGATATGCCTTCCTAAGACAAGAGCGATGAGTAGTGATGTGAATCAATTAGACCATTAATAAGAATCAAATCTTACAGTCAAAAGAACGATGGTTCTTTATTATAGAAGGTACAAAAGCCTATTACACTATTTGAATTCTTTCTATAAAAATTCCTTTGTGGCAGTCAAACTAGTACTACACATGTTATATCAAGAACAGGTGAAGCAAAGCAAAGCAAAGGAGAGCACAATCTGGAAACAACATAGGAACATCATACTAATGAAAAAGTTTCCCATGTTGTGCTACAATTACCTTTACTGATGATGACTTATTGTTAGGTTCTAAGCTACATAACAGGCCCCTGTTTGTTATAGGATCCATTTAAGAGCAATGTCTCAATCGCATACTAATTGATGGTGGTTTGGCAGTCAATATCATGTCAAAAGTTGTTCTGAAGAAGCTTGGGATCTCTGTTGATGAATTAGCCAAGAGTAATATAACCATCCAAGGTTTCAATCAAGGAGGACAATGAGTTACATGAAAAATTCGAGTAGGATTATCCATTGGTGACATGAAATCAAACACTTCGATTCATGTTATAGATGCCAAAACATCATATAACCTGTTGCTCGGACGACCCTAGGTTCATGAAAATAGAGTGGTTCCATCTACTTTGCATCAATACATGAAGTATATAAAGGATGGTGAAGTAGTCAAAATCGATGTGGACATTAAACCTTTCACCGAAACAGAGTCATACTTTGCAGATGCAAAAATCCATACAAGATAGCTTAATTGAAGTCGGAGAAAGAGAAGATCAATGGGGCCCTGTTAAGTTTGAGAAGAGAATAGAAGAAGTCTCTATCAAGATCACACCATCTAAAGGAAACATGCAGGATAACATTAGTAATGAGCAACAAATTTTTTATTACATTCCATGTGAGCATCGAAAAAAGGGGCAACCCTTGTTAGAGGAATGCATTCAACAAGTTCACTCTTCGAGGGATGATTTGAGCCATACAATGTTCCATGATTTGAAGGCAAAAATGATTGTGCCAGTTGCACAAGATCCATCTATCACTTTGGAGTCTTCTAATGACAATTCTCAAGTTAGTAAGATAGAAGGACACTTTGATCAAAAGATTTTCACATTATTTCAAAATTCAGGTTATGACTTCTCAAATCAGACAAGGTTGGGGGAGCTCAAAGATGAAGTCACTGGTGAAAAGATACATGGGCTCACGAAGTCTCAAGTAAGGTTGAGAAAACAAGGGTATTATGTCCCCACTCCTTGATTTGGATTGGGATTCAACTTGCCAGAATCTCTTAGAATTTCATCTAAAAAGGGAAAGGAAGTAGCTTCATCACACCACATCTTGATAGGAAAAACCCAAAAATCTAAGAATGGGAAAACATCGCAATGAACTTCTGTGTTTGAACGCATAGGAAGATTGACACATCGTGTCTCTGTATTTGAAAGATTGGGTAGCAAAAATAGGAGTGAATCATCCAAACAAGTGAAAGGAGATACCAACACATCAAAGACCTCCATATTCCATTGCTTGGGAACTAAAAGAAAATCTTTGTCAGCAAAAGGTTTGTTGGGACATGAAGAATGTGATTTTTGTGAGGTAGTCGACAATAAAAAATTCATAGTGTTTTTCCATCACATGAAGAGAGGTTGTATTGCCGATTATGACAGATGGGTTGTTGAAGGTTAAAACAAGCACCATTGTTGTTACCAACCAATTTCTTGGAGAAAGAAAGAAGGGGCAAGAAGAAGCCATCGCAATTTTTAAAGAAAGCCAAAGGGAAGATTCAAATCTAGTAGAAACATCCTATCACATAATAGTAGAAGAAAGTCCACATCTTGATGATATGGATGATGAGGTCCAAGGGGCTCCCCCTCAACTAGAGGATGACATACAATCAACAGTAAATGATCTCAACTAAATCTGACTTTAGAAGATCCGCGCCCAACCTTCATTAATGCACTTTTGACATCGTAGGAAAAGAGAGAATACTTCAAGTTATTGGTTGAGTACAAAGATGTATTTGCTTGGTTATACAAAGAAATACCAGGACGTAGTCCCAAGGTAGTTATTCATCATTTGGGCTAAAAAATGGAACACGTCCCATAAAGCAATCACAACAAGTGTTTCGCCCTGAGTTGGAAACACAAATTGAAGCAGAGGTCAATAAACCCATAGAAGATGGGTTTATTCAAGAAGTGAGGTACCCATCATGGATCTCAAATATTGTACCTGTTAATAAAAAAATGGTCAAATACGTGGTTGTGTTGATTTTTAAGATTTGAACAAGGCATGTCCAAAAGTTGACTTTCCACTGCCAATCACTGAGCTCATGGTTGATGCTACAACTGGGCATGAAGCTATGTCATTCATGGATGGGTCTTCTGGATACAATCAAATTAGAATGTCTCTGAAGGATGAAGAATGCACTGCTTTCTGAAATCCAAAAGGAATTTATTGCTACAAGGTGATGTCTTTTGGTTTGAAGAATGCAGGTGCGACCTACCAATGTGCAATGGAAAATATCTTTGATGACATGCTTCACAAAAAGGTGGAATGTTACATTGATGAATAGGTGGTTAAGGAAGTTTGACTTGAAGATGAATCCACTCAAATGTGCATTTGGAGTTACCTCAGGAAAGTTTCTCGGCTTCATTGTGCGTCACCAGGGAATTAAAGTTGATCCTACAAAGATTGATGCTATTCAAAAAATGCCTGAACCAAGGAACTTGAGAGACCTCCGCAGTCTACATGGAAATTTGGCGTTCATTGGAAGATTCATCTCTAACTTAGTTGGATGATGTCAACCCTTCAACCATTTAATGAAGAAAGATTCCCCCTTCCACTGGGATCAATCATGCCAGAAGGCTTTTGAAAGCATCAAAAAAGACACTTGTTTAATCCACCTGTATTAGGGGTACCAATTCTTGGGAAGCCATTAATACTTTACATTGCATCACAAGAATGATCGCTTGGCGTACTACTTGCTCAAGAGAATAAAGCTAAAAAGGAATAAACATTGTACTATCTAGGTCGAACCTTCATAGGAGCTGAGCTACATTATACGCCCATTGAGAAGATGTGCTTAGCCTTACTATACACGATAAAGAAGCTAAGACATTATTTTGAACTGTACACCATCAAGCTAATTTCTCGACCTGATCCTATGAAGTTCGTAATGACTCGACTAGTTCTCTTAGGACGTCTAGCATGATGGTCTATGTTGTTAAATCAATATGAAATCATATACACACCTCAAAAGGATATTAAGAGGAAAACACTTGCTAATTTCCTTGCTGACCATCCTCTTCCAGGGAAATGGGAAACTTCAGATGAACTTCCTAATGAAGATACTTTTTTAATGGAGGAGCTTCCGGCATAAACACTGTTCTTTGATGGATCTACACGTTGAGATAGTGCAGGGGCAGGAGTTGTGTTGATATCTCCAGAAAGGCTAGTCTTGCCATTTTCATTTGTTCTAGGTGAAACATGTTCCAATAATGCTGCAGAGTACCAAGCTTTAATTATGGGCCTTGAAATGGCATCTGATATGAAGATTCCACAATTAGATATTTACGGTGACTCTCAGTTGATTGTCAAACAACTCTTAGGGAATTACGAAGTAAAGAAGGAAGATCTTTTGCCATATCACCAATACGCTATTTTCTTGCTTGAAAGATTTGATAATGTGTCCTTAAATCATGTCCCAAGAGAAGAAAATTGCATAGCGGATGCTTTGGCTAACTTAGCCACAACAATGGCACTTGGAGAGAATGAGACAACAAATGTGCGCGTATGTCATTGATGGGTTATTCATGGTGGACTTGATGTTCAAATCAATGAAAGCCACCATACATCAATTCGAGTGGCTGAAGTAGAAGATTGGAGGGAACCGTTGATCGAGTATCTCGAACATGGAAGGTTACCCAAGGATCCAAGGAAAAAAGTAGACATTAAGAGAAGCGCACCATGATTTATCTTTCACTTGGGAACATTATTTCGATGTTCTTATGAGGGATTATTCTTGTGGTGTCTTGGCAAAGAAGAATCTCAACAAATAATGGAGGAAGTGCATTCTGTTACATTTGGGGCACACCAATCAGGGCCTAAACTTCATTTTCACATAAAGAGGGTGGGCTACTATTGGCCCACAATAGTGATGGATTGCTTAGAATATGCCAAAAGGTGTCAAGTATGTCAATTCCATGCTAACTACATCTACCAATCTCCCGAGATTCTTCACCCAACTATAGCATCATAGCCTTTTGATGCATGGGGACTTGATGTGGTTGGACTTCTTCCAAAGTCATCAAAAGGGCAAATGTACATCTTGGCTGCTACTGACTATTTCTCAAGATGGGTTGAAGTTGTGCCATTAAAAGAGGTGAAGAAGGAAAATGTTGTTGACTTTATCAAGTCAAACATAATTTTCAGATATGGCACACCAAGATGTATGGTTACTGACAATGGCACGTCTTTCAATAATAAACTCATGAGAAGTTTGTGTGATAAGTTTAATTTTAAGCAACATAACTCTTCAATGTACAATGCACCCGCCAATGGTCTTGCTGAAGCCTTTAACAAGATACTTAGTAACCTATTGAAGAAAGTAGTTGCGAAGAATAAGAAGGATTGGCATGAGAGAATTGGTGAAGCTTTGTGGGCGTATCGCACGACCTTTAGAACTCCATGCAAGCAACTCCATATTTAGTGGTGTGTGGCGTAGCAGCAGTCCTTCCATTGGAGAAGTAAATTCCATCATTGCGAATAATAATTCAAGAAGAACTCACATCTAAAAATAACGCTTAACTTCGCCTAGTAGAATTGAAAGCGTTGAATGAGAAGACATTGGAAGCACAATAAAGGTTTATCAAGCTCGACTTGCAAGAGCCTTCAACAAAAAGGTCTGACCGCGATCATTTCAAGTGGGAGACTTGGTCTTAGCAGTATGAAGACCCATAATCCTTAACAAAAACATTGGTGACAAGTTCACTTCAAGAAGCATATTCATGTGGTGCTTATAAAATTGTAGACCAAGATGGTGTATGAGTGGGTCCAATCAGCCACAAGTTTTAGAAGCAATACTTCCCATGAAAGTCGTTGATGTTCCTCCTTGACGCATGAGCCTAGACTGCATGTTACTCATGGTTCCGAAAAAAGAATTAAAAAAATTAAGAAAAGAGAATAAAAAAAACCTCATTATCCTGAACTACGTTATGATTTGATCCTCTTCATAGAGGTGCGTAGGAAGCTTGGAGTACTTACTCTAAGTCCTGTCACATGAGTAAAAAAAACTAAAAGAGGGAATGGTTCATGGCATATCTTTATCATCACAATATATGTTTTTGATGTGTCATGTCTATACAAAAGCATGAAAATTCTTGCATATATTGTAGTTCTTAAATTCCTCTTTGCAACAAAAGAAGCAGCACGTCGAGTTAAGAATTTTCTATTAAGGTCACTCAAAGTTGGGAAACAAAGGTCATATTCAAAATCTTAGCATATGAAAGACTGTTAAAATCTACAATTGTTGGATCAGGCAACTTGAAGTTCAATTTAAGTTCTTGTCGCGTTAGAGGCACAATTTTGTGTACCTCATTGAGGCTTCAAAAAGCTACTCAAAATTAGGGGCATCTTTACCCTAGACGTCAAGCTGGAAATACCTTTTAAGTTGAAGACTTACTTATTTGGGTGGTATAGTTGCAAAGATCCTAATTTAAAACACTCCAAGCTCAAGAGATTTTGTTCTTTAAAAAAAAGATGCGAAATTGACATTCAAGGTGCATAGTCAACTTACCAAAAAAATTCATTCTCGTCAATTTGGGATGAATTTTGTTGCGAATTTCACATATGTTGTTTCTTTTAGTTCTGTCTTTGCAACGAAAAAAAGAATTCATAGTTTTGTCACTCCTATGTCGAGTTATTTATTTTCTGCCACAGATGGTCAAAGCTGAAAAGTTGCGCGAGGTAGAACTTGAGTCGACTTTGAAACTATATCTGTACAAACTCATAGGTTATTTGGCAGTGATTTTTACATATGTTGTACTCCTACAAGTTATGCTTCCATTGGCAAAAAGAATTTCATAGTTTCATTACTCCTATATCGAGTTATAGATTTTCTACCACAGATGCTCAAAGCTGAAAAGTTGCGCGAGACAAAACTTGAGTCGACTTTGAAAATATATATGTATAAATCTAAAAATTTATTGATCGTGATTTTTACATATATGGTATTTTTATGAGTTATGATTCTAAGGAAATAAGAAGATCATTATTTTGGTGCTGCTACATCAGTTATTGATTTTCTACCATGGATGCTCAAGGGTGAAAAGTTTGATGAGAAATGTCAAAACATGAGGGCCGGAATGATTGAAAATAAATATAAAGTGAACAAAATAAAGACATTTAAGAGAAAGATGTCACTTTTATTCTATCAAAAGAGGATTTCCACTGCATCATTCAAAAAAAAAAAAGAACATTCTTACTCGGAAAAAGCAACTCAAGGACTTCCAAGGAAAAATGAGTCGATTTTTATTACGTCATCGATGACATTTTGATGAGTGAACTTCAATAAAAGAACATTTTCATTCATAACTTTTCTCGAGAAGTTATACGTGACGTCCTTTGTTTCTTAGTTGACCATTCCGCGAGATAGATAGGACTTTCTAGCAGTTGTCTAGAAAGTTGAAAGGCACCAATCACCGAAGGATGAACTTTCAAGGTGAGAATCTTAGCACGAGAATTTTGCTTATTATTCGTAATCTTGAGACAAGGGTACGGCATCTCACAATCATTGAAACATGCCATTGCTAAAAATATCAAAAGAATAAGTGAAGAACTTTATGTGAATTCTCTGTGGAACCTTTTTTCTCTGATGAATCTTTTCAATAAGTGAAAGGCTTATATAGTTCCTGTGGAAGTTTTCATTCATATATATAGCAAGTTTTGGTGGGATTGAAAAAGAAAAAATATATGATTGATACACCAACGGATAATTAACCATATTAAGAAAGATCTCTTGGGAGAAAATTTGATGAAAATCTTTGATTGACTCATCAAAGATAAATTACCATGTTGAAAGAGATTTTTATCTTGAGAAAATTTTAATCTCTTTTAAATGCCAAAAGGAAAGTAAATATATCTTTTTGGATTAAAAAAAAGAGTTAAAACAATTTTCTTGCTAATGACACATATGAAGTAAATGTGATCACTTGTCATACTTCTAATGTTAAGTCCCTATGGAAGGTTCACATTCATGACTATCCATACTAATCTTTGTTTGGATCACTACAAAAAATTGTTGGCCACTTTGTTAAAGTACCTAGTGCAAAAAGAATTTTAATGGTGAGCGATTCTCAAATAGCGGCCCAATTAGAATGGACGACAAGAAATAAACGATTTTGAAGTCTCAAAAAAAAAATCATGAGCACTTCAACTCTCGTCGTCAAGCATCCACAAGGCTACACATTGACAAGTATAAAAAAATATAAAATTATGAATACTTCAAGTCTCGCCGTCAAGTTTCGGCAAACCTACACGTTGACAAGCCTCGAAATAAGGGGCATTTGTAGACACATAAATTTTTTGGGGTTAAATTTGTATGAAAGTTGAATTAAATTCATATTCATTTGGGTTGAATAATTAATTTGGGCTTTCAAAAATCGATAAAGTCCATTTCACTAAAGTCAAATCCAAGGTCTATTTCACCTGGAAGCCCAAGTCTATGCCATGTTTCACGATGACAAGGCATCCAAGGACAACAAGATGACGTCGCTTGTCCAAAAGATGTGGTGATCTTAGCCAAATGCAAGAATCAGTCACATTTCGCCAAGTGTCGAAGTGACATTTTAGGCTAATCACGAGCAACCTTGTCCATCCCTTAAAACTATAAATAGGGGATAGACATGACATTCAAAAGGGGATTGTACAAACACTTAAGCAAGCATTAGAGTAAGTATTGTGGAAAGCTACAACATCATATACTATACATTTCTTCCAAGGAGTGATCGACGGAAATCTTCTTGAAGAACAAAACTTTCGGCGATTAAAGTACATCTCTAATGGAGCTAAATCATCCAACAATTCGAGAAATACGCTACTAAAAGCCCTTGTATCTTGGAGAAATTTAGGAAAAAAAATCAAGAGAGTAACAAAATTGTATTTACAAAATTCATCAATATAAAGAGAAATTGCATCATTCTTTTATTTATTTTTGGTTGCATTAATTTTCAATAGCTTGAAAATTCGTTGCGAAAACCATTTTAGAAAATATCAAAACTAGACCAAAGGCCATTTTATTGATCAGCAAATAAAAGAGCCATCCGAATAAGACCCAAATAGACCAAATTCACCTAATAGTCCAAAACTCCAAATCAAAAACACAAATAAAAGAAAAAAAGAAAAGACAATTTGAGAAAAAAATGAATCAATGCATGCATAAAGTGTCTTCGAAAGCTTCCATTAAAAAATACGGCGTCACTTCGTCTTCTTCGGTGCACCTCCATCATCATTGTCAGTGACCAACATATGAAGACCTCAAAAGAGTTGTAAGAAGCTATAATAGTGATGATAGAGCCAAAATCATATAGGATGGGGTTTGAAAATATTTTATCTTTTATAAGTTTCACTAATGTCATGAAATCTATTATAAAAGATCTCCTCCACCTTACAATTTACAGTTAATAACTTGTCACATCCTGGGAGGGTATTCTGGCCGTAACTAGTACTAATTCACTCATTCAATCAACGAAAGACTTAATTAATTTAATTAAGTACTCAAGTGGGCATGTAAATCATCATATAAAATAGATTTCAAATATACTTCTCATTAAAGTAACTCAATACTTCAATTTATATAAATAATGATAGTTTAAGAAGTTGATTCTGAAAGGATGACAATTTAACTCTAACTTTATTTGGCTCAGCCTATGAAGGTACTATCAACTCATAAGAAGGTGCCAAGACATGTCCAAAGTTATCCCAAAACAATAGAAAGAAATAAACATAAATAAAAGTGCTCCTCTAAAAGCAAAGAGGCCTCACCACTGTCTGGGACTGAATAGATCTTCAACTAAGCACCAGTTGATGATCTATAATACCTGTGTAACATTCGATAAATTATCATAATACCTCTAAATTAGAGATGTGAGCATAACTCATCTTCCCAGACTCTGATGGCAAATTCGAGGCCAGAAATTCGATCAGCATGAAAAATTTATGGGGAAATGGTCTTGGTTGATTTTTAGAGCAACCAGATCAAAAAATAATTTTTCAATGTGAAAACGTATTCCAGTAAGAGTACGCGACATGTCCATATCGCGTACATATTGCGGATCCACACTCAGATGTGATCAAAATATTCTCTATGAGATTAGAAAATTCGATCGAAAATTTTTTAGCTAAAAACCCTGAATGCACCCAAGTTCACGACACGGACTTGGTTCCTCGAAGTGCATTTTTTTTCAGTTTTTTGTGAGGGGAATTCTAGAATTTTCCTACCCTTCTAAACTTAGAACACGATTAAAATAAGTTGCTTTGAGCATAAAAAAAGATTTTAATCCCTATTCCTAAGTCTTTCTAAGCTTCTAACAAAGACTAGGGCTAAAGGGAAGAGAAGAGAAGTGAGGTTTAAGAGGATTGAGGAGAATTCTTATGAATTTGATTGTCAAAACTCCATACCAGGTATGTAAGGCTAAACTAAACCATGAGAATGGTCTTCCATGTTCCCCATTGATGATAATAGAAAGATTGTGAGCATATTTGAGTTTCCATGCACGTTTCTTCAATGTTTTCTTGAATATTATACATTATATGTATTTTCATATGTGAATGATCATGATAAACTTGATTTACTGAATAAATAGTTTTCCCTGAATTGTTTTGATAAGCCTTATATATAACTTTGTTAAAGAATGCCTGAATGAACCTGGGGATTGAGTCTAGAGCCTTGAGTTGAGAATGTTGATTGTGATTGTGAGGTGAGCATGATGATAGGTTAATAAAATTTGATGGTCCCATGAGTATTCATAATTGAACTCAAGAGATTTGTCTAATTGACTTCCTTATAATGATTGATCTAAGCCTTGAGCTATTGAATGAGAATTGAGTTTATGGGATGATTGAGATGATAGGCCGAAAGGCTCATAATATGCCCCCATCTACGGATTAGTCGATATTTTTTACAAATTTACGAACAGAAGCTCGAGATAGAGTTAATGAGATGATGAGAGTCTCTATGAGACTAATTGAGATGATTGATTGAGATGGATTGTCTTATGAGCATTGAGTGTTGGGAGGAGTATCGAGCATCAAAATGAGTACGAGTAAATCTAACTCACATTCATTAATTATGTCGCGAAGCATAGGTGAGGATTGAACCATTACATCAGAGGTTCCCTCTTGATTTGAAGTCCCTGAAAGCAATAGAGGACTTGAGAGACTAGATCACTTGTAGATCTGATTCACTCTTTACCTGACAAGTACGAAATGGTTGTGGCAACATCATCGGGATTGTTTTACAATCAATATCTTATAAGCGATTATTCTTGGATAAAAGAACTCACAAATAGGTCCCATACTGATAGTACTCTGACTTAAGTTGATTGGATGAGGTTGGATAGGTATAAATTAGTTATTGCATACTCTTTATTCTTGCTTTATATAGACATTTGTCATTCTGATTTAGTATCTTCTGAGGTGATGTTGTTCTTTATTATTCTACCTATTCTGTTTTATTCATCCATTTTACATACTCATACATTCCACGTGCTGACATCCATTTGGACTACATCATTTTATAATATAGAGGCAGGTACTAGAGATCATCAACAGATGCACTGGTTAGGATCTTTTGCAGCTAGCTTAGTTGGTGAGGCTCCCTTACTTCAGAGGATCCTCATTTTACTTTCATCTAGCTATTAGAGTCAGACTTTAAACTAGCTTCATTTTGAGTTAAGGTAGTCATGGGTCTGTCATTGGTATCAATTAATAGTGATAGAGTCTTCATGGACTAGAGTTGAGTTGTTGATTTGAGATTATGTTGAGCTAGTTTCTTTCACACTAGCCCGTTTATTTGATGTGACTATATAAGACTCAGATTGGCCACAATTGTTTTATCTTTGGTCTTCTACTAATTGATTAGTTATGTTGAATGAATGAATGTGATGAAACCAAGTAGTTCACTTGGGGACTAGAAGTAGTTTCTAAGTGCCGACCAAATCTAGGGTACCCTCCTAGGGTGTGACAAGCTTCATATCAGAGCACAGAGTTCAAGTGTCCTAGGGAGTCTATAAAGTCATGTCTAGTAGATTCTTGTTTATGGGTGTGCTGTACACTACACTTAATAAGCAAAAGGCTATAAGACATTATGAACGGTTACACTTCTTTCATGATCTGATTCATGCAATAAAGTTAAAACTCTATGAAACACTCTTTTCTAATTTGTGAGATACGTGTTAGCAGAATTGTGATCTTTCCTCCAAGAAGAGCCATCAGAGGTAGAGGGCATCCTGTTAAACAACATGTCAGCAAACCTTAGCCCTAGGGACATGATGAACCAATTATTCCATCCATCCCTGCTGAGCAACCACCACAAGCTAAAATTTCTAATGCTGAGCTTGGCCAGGCTATCCAAACTCTAGCCCAGGTGGTCACAACACATGCTGCTAGATAAGGAGTGAGTAGACAGGACGCACAGGACATATCTAGAGTTCGTGAATTCTTGAAGATGAAACCACCTGAGTTCACAAGGTCTGCACCCAATGAGGATCCTGAGAACTACATCAACAACTTTCAGAAAGTATTTCAGGTGATGCATGTGGATGATGTTGATAGAGTCGAATTGACTACTGGCCAGCTCAAGGTTTGTTGAAAGACTGTGGTTCGATCAGTGGAAGAAAGGTAGAGGAGAGGAAGCCCCATTGCTAACTTAGGAAGTGTTCAAGGAAGCATTCTAGGGGCATTTCTTTTCAAGAGAGCAGAGGGAGGCCAAGGTACGAGAGTTCTTGAATTTGAAACAGGGCTCTATGGTTGTGAAAGATTATGGATTTAAGTTCACCAGCTATCTTGCTATGCTCTAGATATGGTTGCTGATATAAAGAGGGAGAATAGGGTTGTATGTTGATGGGCTGAACAAAGGGCCAAAGAAGGATGGAAGGGGAACTATACTTGCGAGTGATATGGATATCGGAAGGTTGATGAATTATGTACAATAAGCTAATTAGGAGAGATAGCATGATAGGGAAGAGTTCAAGAATAAAAAGGGCCAATACATCTAGCCATAAGGTTTGAAAGATAGGCAATGGTAATGATACTGCTAGTGCACCTGTGCCTAGAAATAAGAATGATCAGAGGTCTCAAAATTTTGGAGCCCATGGATCTCAGTCACAAGCTAGTATGCTTAAGGTTCACAGTGTAACCCACCATAGGGTAAGTCTGGCAGATTACACTTGGAGAGATGTCGTGAGAAGAGTGATGCATGTTTCAAGTGTGGCCAAGTGGGTCACTTTTAGAGAGATTGTACGAAGTGGGATGACCAAACTCAATTTTCTGCACCAGCCCCGCCAACAAGAGGAACTCAAAAAGGTGCTACATAAGGCGCAAGGGAGCTACAAACTGTTTGTATGCTATGGGTAGTCACCAAGATCAGGAGAACTCGCCAAATGTTGTGATGGGTATGATTTGGGTCTTTACTCTTGATTGCTATGTTTTGATGGATCCTAGTGCCACATGTCAATTGTGTCTCCTTATGTGGCTAGTAGATTTGATAGAACTCTTGAGAGTTTTCTTGAACCCTTTGATGTTTCTACTCTAGTTGGTGAGTCTATTCTAGCTAAGAGAATCTATATAGATTGTGTAGTGTCCATCCATCATAAGGATACTCTTGTTGATTTGATTGAGTTAGAGATGATTGATTTTGATGTGATCCTTGGCATGGATAAACTTCAGACCGGTTATGCCTCCATTGATTCTAGAGCCCGAACCATTAAGTTTCAATTCCCAAATGAATCGGTCCTAGAGTAGAAGGGTAATTCTGTTACACCCAAGGGTAAGTTTATTTCATACCTTAGGGCCAAAAATTGATCTCAAAAGGGTGTATCTATCATGTCTTGTGAGTTAAGCTCGACGATGTTGAGTCTCCTACTCTAGAGTCAGCCCCGATTATAATGAGTTTCCTGAAGTGTTTCCTGAGAATCTGTCTGGAGTTCTTCCTAATAGGGAGATTGACTTTGGGAATAATATTCTTCCCGATAACCAACCTATCTCAATTCCACCTTATAGGATAGCCCCTGTTGAGTTAAAATAGCAATTGAGAGATTTGTTAGATAAGGGCTTTATCAGGCTGAGTGTTTCTTCTTGGGGTGCTCTTGTCCTGTTCGTGCAAAAGAAAAAGATGGGTCTCTCAGAACGTCCATTGATTATAGGCAACTGAACAAGGTCATGATAAAGAATAAATATCCTCTCCCCAGGATAGATGATCTGTTTGATCAATTTTAGGGTGGCTTTTGCTTCTCAACGATAGACTCAGATCTGGTTACCATCAGTTGAAGGTAAGGGAATGTGATATCGCAAAAATAGACTTACGACTAGATATGGCCATTTTTAGTTCTTGGCATGTCCTTTGGGTTGACCAATGCCCCTGTAGCCTTCATGTACTTGACGAATTGGGTGTTCAGACAATATCTTGATATGTTTATGATCATGTTCATCGATGACATTTTGGTGTATTCGAGAGATGAGGAGGAACATGTCAATCACCTCAGAATTGTCCTCCAAACTCTCAAAGACTATGAGTTGTATGCGAAGTTTTTGAAGTGTGAATTTTAGCTTAAGTTAGTGGTTTGCCTAGGCCATATTGTTTTGGGTAATGGTATTCGAGTAGATGCACAAAAGATTGAAGCGATTAATAACTAGCCCAAACTGACCTCTCCAGCTGACATAAGAAGTTTCTCAAGGTTGGCAGGCTATTCCAATCGATTTGTTGAGGGATTTTCTTTCATATCTTTGCCATTGACTAAGTTGACTTAAGAAGGTCAAATCTTAGTGGTTCGATGAATGTGATAAGAGCTTCCAAGAGTTGAAAACCCGACTGACTACTCCACAAGCTTGCCTAATGGGACAAAAGACTTTATGATATATTATGATGCGTCAAGAGTTAGATTGGATTGTGTGTTAATTAAGAGAGGAAAAGTGATAGCCTATGCTTCCGGACAACTTAAGGTTCATGAGAGGAACTATCCAACCCATGATCTTGAGTTGGCAGTGGTGGTGTTTGCACTTAAGATTTGGAACCACTACTTATATGGAGTACATGTGGATGTGTTCACTAACCACAAGAGCCTGTAATATGTCTTCAGTCAGAAAGAGCTTAACCTGCGGCAGAGGAGATGGTTGGAGTTGCTCAAGGATTACGACATGAGCATTCATTACCACCCAAGTAAAGCTAATGTTGTTGCTGACACTCTTAGCAGGTTATCAATGGGTAGTATAGCCCATGTTGAGGAAGGAAAGAAGGAGTTGGCTAAGGAGGTGCACAGATTGACTCAATTAGGAGATCATCTTGAAGATAATGATGAAGGAGGAGTCAATATTTACAATGGGTATGCTTCATCTTTAGTGGAAGAGGTGAACGAAAAGAAAAATCAAGGTCGTTTCCTACTCTAATTGAAAGAGGTTGTCCACAAACAGAAGGTGATGGTCTTCTCCAAAGGGGGAGATGGGTGTTGAGATACCATAGTAGGTTGTGCATCCCAGATGTTAATGGTGTTTGAGATAGAATTATGGCCGAAGACCATAGCTCCAGACATTCCATTCATCCCGGCTCTACCAAAATGTACCATGACTTGAGGGAAGTCTATTGGTGGAGTGGAATGAAGAGAGATATGGCAGATTTTGTTTCCCAGAGTCCAAACTATGAACAAGTTAAAGTTGAGTATCAAAGGCCATGTAGATTAGCTCAGAACTTTGAGATTCCTGAATGGAAGTGGGAGATGATCAATATGGACTTCATTACCGGTCTACCGAGGTCCTGAAAGCAGCATGATTCGATATGGGTGGTTGTGTCTAGGATGACCAAATCAACTCACCTCTTAGCAGTTAAGATGACTAACACTGCAAAGGAGTATGCCACGTTGTACATCCGTGAGATTGTGAGGTTGCATGGATTTTCCTTGTCCATTATCTCGGACAGGGGAGATTAATAAACCTCCTAATTTTGGAGATCTTTTTATAAAGGATTGGGTACTAAGTTGAACCTGAGCACAACCTTTCGTTCTCATAAAGATGGCCAAACTGAGTGTACTATTCAAACTTTAGAGGAAATGTTGAGGGCTTGTGTCCTTGACTTTGAAAGAAATTGGGATGACTGCTTAACATTGATTGAGTTTGCATATAATAATAGTTATCATACAAGCATTTAGATGGCTACCTATGAGGCTTTGTATGGGAGAAGATGTAGATTACTAATTAGGTGGTTTGAGGTTGGAGAATCCGAGTTGATTAGACCTGATCTTGTCCATTAGTCAATGGAGAAGGTAAAGGTCATTAAAGAAAGGTTGAAGACTGCACAGAGCCGTCAGAAATCTTACACTGAAGTGAGGAGGAGAGACCTAGAGTTTGACATGAACGATTGGGTGTATTTGAAAGTGTCACTCAAGAAAAGTGTCATGAGATTCGGGAAGAAGGGGAAATTGAGTCCACGATATATTGGTCCCTATCAAATTGTGAAGAGAATTAGGAAGGTTACTTATGAGTTAGAGTTACCTTCTGAGCTCGATGCGATTCACTCGGTCATTCATGTGTTGATGTTGAAGAGATTCTTGGGAGATCCTGCCTTAGTAATCTTGATTGAGTGTATTAGAGTGAACGATAGCTTGTCTTATGAAGAGATTCCAGTTTAAATCCTTGATCTTCAAGTTCTCAAGTTAAGAACTAAGGAGATTGCCTCAGTTAAAGTCCTATGGAGAAATCAATTCATTGTGGAAGCTATGTGGGAAGCTGAGGAATATATGAAAGCTAAGTACCTACATCTATTCATGCCTGATGATGAGAATGTTAAAGGTAATGTCCTTACTCTTGATTTAAATTGATTTGTCTATCCATGAGTTGATGTGTCTATTCTTCAGTTTGAGTAGCGATAGTCTAGATGATTGATGGGTTGTGAGTTCGTTGATTGATTGAGTATTTGGAGGAGCCTTCATTGTTATTTTTGCCTTGATGTCCATCCATACTCATCATTCAAGGATGAACGATTCCAAGAGGAGATGATGTAACACCCAATAAAATTGCCGAAATACTCCTAGATGACAGATATGCGTATAACACATCTTCCCAAAGTATAATGGTGAATTCGAGTGTGGAAATACAATTAGCATGAAAAATTATGTGGGAAAATATCTTCTAATTTTCAGAGCAATCGGATCAAAAGATAATTTTCAATACAAAAATGCATTCCAATAAAAGTGTGTGACATATCCGCATCGCAGACTTGTCGCGGATCAATATTTAGATGTGACCCAATATTTTCTATGGGATTAGAAAACTCAATCAAAATATTTTTAGCAAAAAAATCTGAAATGCACCTAAGTCCGCGACGTGGACTTGGTTCCTTGAAGTGCATTTTTTCAATTTTTTGTGAGGGTCATTCCAAACTTTTTCCAACATTTCCTAAACTTAAAACATGATCATAATAGGTCATTTTGAGCGTAAAAAGGGTTTTAATCTCCATTCCTAAGTCTTTCTAAGTTTTCAACAAAGATTAGGGCCAAAGAGAAGAGAGAAGGAACGAGAATTCAACAGGATTGAGGAGAATTCTTATGAGCTTGATTGTCAAAATTTCATACCAGGCATGTAAAGCTAAACTAAAACATGAAAATTTTCTTTCATGTGCCCCATTGATGGTAATAGAAAGATTGTGACCATATTGAGTCTCCATGCATGTTTCTTGAATGTTTACTTGAAAATTATGCATTATATGTATTTTCATATGTTGATGATCATCACAAACTTGATTTACTGATAAATATATTTGCGTGAGTTATTTTCATAAGTTTTATATGTGACTTTGTAAAAAAATGCATAAATGAACCTAGGGATTGAGTCTAGATCCATGAGTTGAGAATGTTGATTATGATTGTGTGGTGAGCATAATGATAGGTTGATAAAAATTGATAGTCCCATGAGTATTCATAATTGAACTCTATAGATTTGTCTGACTTCCTCCTAATGATTGATTTAAGCCTTGAGCTATTGAAAGAGAATTGAGTTGATGAGATGATAGGCTGGAAGGCCCAATTGAGATAGAGTTAATGAGATGATGAGAGTCTCCATGAGACTAATTAAGATGATTGACTGAGATGGATGGTCTTATGGTCATTGAGTCTTGGGAGGAGTATTGAGCACCAAAATGAGTAAGATAAATCTAACTCACACTCATTAACTACGTTGCCAAGTGTAGGTGAGGATTGAACCATTACATTAGAGGTTCCCTCTTGAGTTGAAGTCCCTGAAAGCAATAGAGGACTTGAGAGACTAGATCCCTTGTGGATCAGATTCATTCTTCACCTGGCATGTACAAAACAATTGTGGCAACATCAGTGGGATTGTTGTACAAGCACCGACACATAAGTGATTATTGTCAGATAAGAGAAACTCCTAGATAGGTCCCACACTGATAGTACTCTAGTTGAGTTGATTGGATGAGGTTGGATTGGTATAGATTGGTCATTATCTACTCTTTATTCTTTCTTTAGATAGACATTTGACATTCTGATTGAGTATCTTCTGAGTTGATGTTATTCTATATTATTCTGCCTATAACTATTTCATTCAACCAATTTACATACTTATATATTCCACGTACTGACGTCTATTTGGACTGCATCATTTTATAATGGATAGGTAGGTAGTAGAGATCGTCAATAGCCGTACCATTGAGGATCTTTTGCAGTCAACTGAGTTGGTGAGCCTCCCTTACTTCGAATGATCCTCATTTTATTTTCTGCTAGCTGTTAGATTTGGACTTTAGACTACCTTTATTTTGAGTTGAGGTAGTCATGGGTCTGTTATTACCACTAATTGATAGTGATAGAGGATTCATAGACTAGAGTCGAGTTGTTGATTTGAGATTATGATGAGCTAGTTTCTTCCATACTAGCCTGTTTATTTGATGTGACTATATAAGACTCAGATTGTCCACCATTTATTATAATTAGTCTTTCGATGATTGATTATTTATATTTAGTGAATGATTGTGATGAGACCAAGTGGTTCGCTTGGGGACTAATAGTAGTCTTTGAGTGCTTGCCATGTCTAGGGTATCCTACCGAGGCGTGACAAATTGTCTCTGCATCATGAAAAGATGTAGGCTAAATGAATGTACGAGTATGTAAAATAGCATGAAAAGAAAGGACATAAATCAGAGATACTCAACTCAATAGACTAAACTCAACAATCAACTCAACTCTGTAAAATATGCAAGTTTAAGAATAAAATCATGCTTCGAAAAAAGACTCCATAATATGCAAATCATGCCAAATCAAACCAATCAGTATGTGGGAGTTTCTCTATCTGACAACTATCACCTATCAGAGACTGATGATGCAACAAAGTGATATTGTTACCACATCCATCCAATACTTTACCTGGGTAAAGGACATCACCATCAATGGATTCAATAAAAACCTCTATAGTGACATCATAGACATATCCCCTTATCTCATCCTATATTGGATAGGTAGTTATGGAGTTTGATCTAATGGTACTTTCACCTGACTCATTGCTCAATAGTACACTAAAACACATATGCTCATATTAATGTCATCATCTAGTCTTATTAGACTTTAAGTTTTTAAAACATCAATCATCTCAAAATATGTTCTTCATTATCATCTTTATTCAATCATTATACTTTAAAATCTTATTTGCATCGCCATCAAAATATCTTGCTCAAAACATCATTTACCTAAATGCTCAATTTTAATCAACTCGTTTATAACATACACTACCTTAAGTGAAAATAAGTTTTTAATTTATACATGAATCAATTTGTCTCAACATCAAATTACACATGGGGACATCATGATTGTCAACTTAATTAGGGATCATGCAATTGAATGTGTGAATGTACATCTCAATCTTCTACACCACTCATGGATATCATCAATTGGCAATTAAATATATAAGAAACTCAAAAATATATCAATTGACTCAAGAATTTAATTCTAGAGTTAAGGTAAACTCAACTTTGTACTCAATTTCAAAGAATTTACAAGTAGAGCATGTGGACAAACTCAATCCAATGCTATGAATAACCTTACAAAGCTGAAAAGTTGATATTGCAATCAAAATTTGAAGACACTAGCTTTCATGGAGAAAACCTTTGATGTGGAACCTTAATGCTTGTTCTTGAGAAAATAAATTCTCTTATGTAGTTTTTTATTTGTGGAAGAACTAAAAAAAGTATTAGTTGAAGGGCTTCCTTTTAATTCTTGAATTCTTGACTTAAAAGATTTGGAGTTCTTGATGAAGAACCCTAAACTAATTTTTGAAGAAAAAAAAGAATCAAGAAATCCTTTCTTAAAATTTTTCAATTCATTTTCTTGAAATCCTATGTTATAATTTAAGATTTCTCTTAGACATTTGTGAATAGATGAAGAAATTTGGATTGGAAACTTGAAGATGAAGAACCCTAGCTTCTTTCTTAGGAGAACTTAGAATGCGAGAGTTTGAAGTATCTAAGGGTTTTGCGTTACTGGGGAGGTTATTATGCTATAGGATAGGCTTAGAGAAGTAATTAAGGTCAAAAGGTAAAAAATATCCTTACGGGAATGTAATAAATCATCAAAATTAAAAAAAGGCTTTTCAATGAGTTCTGTTAGCCAAATCGGTGGTCTAAGATTCCATTACCAAATCATTTATCAAACC
The DNA here is from genome assembly GCA_011800125.2 of Solanum clarkiae. NCBI lineage: Eukaryota > Viridiplantae > Streptophyta > Magnoliopsida > Solanales > Solanaceae > Solanum > Solanum clarkiae. Next base: position 18,130 of record JAABOM020050143.1, on the reverse strand, counting down.
ATCGAATGTGACCTTTATATCACCAAACATATAGCTTTTCCAGGTTTCATAATCATTCAGTGAGTTAAATTGGTGATGCGCCAAACTGGCACTCAGCTCATCGAATTATGCTTCAGTAAAATGGCCATGACATTCTACTCTGAACTCCGAATAAGACAAAATTAGCAAAGTTAGAAAGAGGACTCAAAGGCCTTTAATTTGATAGGTAATGATTCACATAACTCATTATGTCCTAAGAGATATGACCATTTGAAATTGACCCTTATATGAACTCATACCAAAACTTAGCCTATAGAAATATATTTGAACTTAGCTTGACTTTGGTGGTCCCTTATGACCTTAAACCACATTCAGTACACTCAAAATACCTAGGGAAGGATCTTAACATACATTCACAACTTAGAAGTTATTGGATTACCTAAGTTCATAAAATCTCATATCAAGACTCAATCAGTAAGGAAGATTTCAACTCAACTTTGTGCTATGAAATTCTTGTGATCATAATTCATCTCAAATCTATTGTCCCCTATAGAATTGGCCTTAAAAATTGTATGCAAATTTAGAACCACTCCAATGATCCCATACGCTAAAGAAGAATGATTTGAATCTTAGTTTAGAAAATTTCAGGGTATTACAATATATCTCACTTGGGATCATTTGTCCTTAAATGATGAGTAAACTACGAACCCGTCAAGCACGAATACCATCAAGAACTCAAATACTTGGATGCTCAACTCATACATAAAAATATACTTCAAACTTAAGATTTATTATTGGAACGTTATATCCAACATTATCGTTAAGCACAAATACAATTAAGGACTTGCATACTTAATTACTTAGAGATCAAGAGGAACATCAACTTAGAGTTAGGAACTCAACTAACTAATGGAAATCTTATCTGAATTGTGAAAAGGATTATAATCTTGATCGCTTCCATCAAAATTTCTCGTAACTGTTGGAATGAGAATTATGGACATGATATAATAATAGGACTTTTATTCATTAAGCGATATGACTGATAACTTTCAGGACTGAATCTTTTCTCAACTATACTCTTCTTATTGAATACTTCATTATCTAAAGCTTATAAATTTCATTAAGGAATAAGTCTAACTTTATGCTCTCACGAAGTTCAAGCCTAACTCAAAGTCATCACGCACTATCCTGCATAACTTTATACTCTTCTTATTGAATACTGCATAAGCTGATCATACTCCTACGATCTATCCTGCAAAGTTCCTATCTTGTACCTGCATGGAGACTTTCATTTAGAGAATACTATTCCTTCTCACTACTCTAATGCTCTTATCGAAATCCTTATCCAAAAGTCAGCAATAGCCTTCTACAATCACTTACATTAGGACAATCACATATTCAAGTTTATCATTCTAACCATTCTACGATCTTTTTGAGGTTAACATCGCTTAATAATCCTCAAACCTACCATAGCACCTCTACATCCATAATCGCATTAACACTTACCAAGAGATACACTAATATCCCCTTACCTATCTATTGCACACATCAAGATCTTATCTAACTACTTCTCCACATCTATAAGCTTAAATGGAACTAGTACAAGACCATTATCATAATCAAAAACACTTACTCTTTCTCATCAATTATAACTTATCTACTATCATCAACATTGCTATCAAGACTAGAAAGGAAGATCATTAAAAAAGCTAAGAACAAAAGATCATTATACGATATATTCATGATCTTGAGAATGTCCTAATATGATCTCATTAGACCTTTTAGCTCCTCTCATGATTTTATTAAATAATACAAAATGTGAAACTCAAGTATTGTGTCGCGAAACATATAGGGATGAAATCTCTTAGATTCATAAGATAAGATCAAAATTACTGAATGACAATACCACTTCTCATCCTTGAAACTTGACATGAAGGTGAATCAAAATGAGATGCATGGGTCTAGGCTATAGCCATGGGCATTGAAATTATACATAAGGTAGGTATAGAGTATCACCTTGATTGGAGTATAAGAAACATATAAGAGAAAAAAGCATTGATATCTTGTTTTGATCAAATTATTACTATCAAAAGCTCAAGACATATGTTGGTTCATTACCTCATCATGTTCCCCTTAGCTCAAAGGTCATTTCTCTAAGTTTTCAAATCGATTCTCTTTCACTAAGTTATAAGTAAATCTCTCCACATGGTCAAGGCATCACTATCCACAAAAGCATCTTAAACTCTCCTACTATACTATAATAAAAGATATACAATCGCTACTAGGACTTTTTTTTTGAGACACCACTCTTAGATTTCTTCTATCTCTATGGGATTTTTCTATACAGACTGCTATGTTTATTAACATATAGAACTTTCTTCTATAACTCCTATGATCTAACCTCTTCTTTTAGTCTACTAATACTCAATTTCTAAGCTCCCATACAATTGATCATAGAAAACTTGGATTATAGTGAAAAATCATCATCATCTATATATAAACTCCTATCGACCTAATTACTGAGGGTGACAAAGAATGCTTACATAAGCCTACTCTACATTGACAACTCAAATATACTATCTAGGTTCCTATAGAAAGTCATAACTTAGAGCTTCACACAATTTTATACTCTCGTAAATACACATATTAAGCCTATTCTTATATAATATGTTATCCCCAATCACTATTTTCATCTAAGGGGCACCTACATCATATTCATAGCATAACATTCCTTACCGGTCAACATCATATTCTCTAACATACACTATGTCAAATCTCCAACTAAGACTATCACTACCATAATACTATCTCCTCTTTCACAATACTTCTCAAAAGTCAAGCTTAGGATCTAGTGCTAATATGGGTATCACACACTTCTCTCATATTATACCAACTTACAACTATTAGACAAAAACTGAGAACATAGACCCACCAAAATATTAGCCAATAATCGATCAACATATCCCCTCTCCACAACTCAAGTACCATTGACCCATTCACCATACTTCCTTATCTGGCTAAGATCCTAACCCTATGAATCTCATGAGGCTCTCCTTTCAAAATCGTAAAATTAGTTTAGATCTATCACCTATCACTGCTTTGTTCCCCTATTCAACATCTATAATTTACCCTCCCTAATAATATAACACATAAACATAAATCTCTTTCTAGTTTAAGTACATTTTAACTGATCCTAAAAATAACCACATAAACATAAATCTCTTTCTAGTTTAAGTACATTTTAACTGATCCTAAAAATAACTCTTTCTCTATATCATATCTGAAAATCATGGGGCTTTGTAACACCCCCTAATTCTTTCCACCTAACCTACTATAAATATCCAAGAGAAGACGAGAAAATAATTGAGAAAAGTCACTGGAGGGAGACCACAAAAGTCACCTATGTACTGTAGAGTGTCTACGGCCCATCGATGAGGCCTCGTAGGTACCCATCTGACATGGTGAAATTTTTCCAAGTCTGAGGCCTAGGCAGGAGATAGCCTATAAACCACATACTTTTCTACTGCCTGTAAATCATGGTTCATAGGTTCATTTCTCAATAATCAACTTTTCAAGATCTTGAATCATGAGTTATCATATGGCTCGTCAAATGAATTACGGCCCATATGATTGGTTTCATAGGTTAAAGTACCAAAAACCAAGATTTCTGAATCTTGAGTTATGAGATATCAGATGGCTCATAACGTACTTTACAGCACGTAGGAAGGTGTTTCATAAGTTCCAGGTTTAATTTCCAGTAACTCAGTTTTTGGACACCCTTACCTATGAGAGGTAACTTAACGGCCCGTAGGTAGAACTACAGCCATAAACGGGGTCTTGTAATTCCAGGTATGTAAGGCTACTTAAAGCATTGGATTGAGTTTGTCCACATGCCCATCGAGTTATGTATAGTATTGAGTATTGAGAAATACCGTGGTCATTATTTTTGAGTTTCTTGCATTACATTGATCCCTCCTGAGCATATTTGAAGAAAATACACACTACATCACTGTTTATATGAAATTGAGCTACTAACCTTCTACTTGATAACATGAGTCCTAAATTGTGTTATTTTATAAGACCGGATGTTGTATATTGATTAAATTGAGAATTTTGAGTCTGATTGACTCAGTTGAGTAAGTTGAGCACGAGAAATACATATTCTTGTTTCTACATAGCTTTGTAATAAGCATCTAATATTCATCATGTGTTAAGCATAATTGATATGAGATTTACTGACTGTATAAGTTGGAGTCTGCATGAGGTGAGTTAGAGTCTAGAGCTGCATTAGATACATGATGATCCTGATTTATTGAGCTATTGAGAAATTGATTTGAATTGAGTTGTTTGAGATGAGTCAAAGAGATGAGTTTGAGTTGATTTGCACTAGCATGTTTTAGTCTTGAAAGGAGTATTAAGCACCAAGTTGGGTAAGAGGATAATGCCCTAGAACTACATTAACTGTGTAGGATAGTCAGGCAGTTAACTCTAGTGGCTCATGTCCCTAAAGACGTACCTTCTCTTTGGATCCAACAGAGAGAGGAGAGATAACCGATCTTTACCTTGGCAAGTTTAGGACTGGCATGGAAACGACGTCACCTTCATTGTGCATCACCCAAAATGTGGATGTGATGGTACTCACCGAACCTTCCAAGGCAAGTCATCCCAAAACCTAAACAACTTAACAATAAAGATAAAAGCGAAAGATAATAGTCTACTAATATAGATAAGAGAAAGAAAATAAACTACGTTCATTCCAAGGACTGGTGTCACATATATAAGCCTCTATGTATAGAATACTCAAATGAAATACAAGACATAATGTCTAGTCCTCAAATAGAACCAAAACATAAAAGTGAAATCCTCAAGGCCTGCTGAAGACATAAACAGCTACCTCGCAAGAAATCCAGAAGCTCAATCCAACAAGAAGGAAATCTAGTAAGATGGACTAGGCTTGCAACATATAAAAATATAGCAAGGGGTGAGCAGCAAAAAAATAGGGTACTCAGCAAATGGAACTAACTTAAAGTAAAGCAATGAAGAACACAAGTAACTCCTTAAATCCCAACCACAATCTGTCGAACTAGAATCCTGCACTCAAAAAAGTCTCAGCATAATATAATATATAGATCACAGTATTATAGATATACTCATCCTCTAGTATAGTATCTCAATACACAAGTATATATATAAATAGATCCAACACTTACATCAAGATTAGAGATACAATAAGTACGCAATCTCATAAACAATATACAACTATATCAATCAGATATCATGAGATGGAATGGATGCCATGACATGTATACAATGCAATGTAATGTCAAAAAATCATGATGCATACCTATCCTAGAATACACATCTACTGATTGGTTGACTGCCTAAGACAAAACCCATGGGGCCACACATAGACCATGTATCTATGATCATGGCCAGCAATAACCTCAAGTCATGTCATCTGTCCGGAAATGACCTTGGACCGCCAGCATAGTACCTCAGCTTGACCGATAGAGACCTCAGCCACCAATTCACATATTACCTTACTGACATCTCAATCGTAGTCATCACAAGTATCAATACACAAATAACAATAGATGCAAAGTGAATGATCATAATTATATCATAATATCAACATCAAAATGATCTCATAATCTCAATGCCATCACTATCTCAATATTATCAATGTCTCAACATCATCTATGTCTCACTATCATTAGTACGTCAATATATCATACGCCATCACAAAACTAGATGGAATCATTTCCCTTCGGCCTTTCATCACGAATGGATTATCAACTCATAAATATCATCATAACACAAGTAATCAATGCAAGAAGTAATGATCAGGCCTACAACGATATATTTCTACCCTGAAGACACAATTTCATACACATAGGAGCACATAACGTTCATTGATACCTAATAAAAGGTTAGATGTCCACTTGCCTCAATTAAAGTCTTCAAATCAAGAAGAAATTGCCACTTTCACCCTCCTAGGGTACTCCGAATCATCATAATCTATTCAAATATAACATTATAATCACATAACGAATCTAATGACACTAAAATCAATTAATTCGAAGAGAGGATAAAATGGTAAAAAATCTCATGCCGAAAAAAGTTATATTCTCCTTGTAATAAGGATTCCAAGGGTGAAAACTAATTTGAAAACGGAGATAGGATGAGGGTGAAATCATCAATTAAAGTTTAGGAATCAAAGTCCCAAAAATTCCCAAATTCCACTATTTGAATCCCAAAATTAGAAGTTAAAATCACAAATTAATCAATATAAATCAATTAAATAGGTTGAAAAAAAGTTATTCAATCACTTTGCCTTGGAAACCCATAAAATCTCTCTCTCAAACGAAGCTTGGAAGTGTAAAAATGGTGGAAATAGGTTTTAAAACGTATTTTTAATGACTGGCACTGTTAAGGGACTAAATATACCCGCGAGCATGGAAAAGAACCAATTAAACCTCCACAAATGCAGAGGTCTGGACCATGAACACGAATAAGAACCGGGTTCACCTCTGTGAACGCGAAGAGTAAGAGGGGCTGCGCCAGAAACTTGCACCAGCAATGCAAAGCTAAAATCAAAACTCAGAATAGGTACTAGGAATTTATCCAGAATAAGAATTTCACAACCCAAATATGTGGCCATACTAGAAACAGCGATCCGGACTCAATAGAATCAACAGAAATCGATTTAGAGGCTTTCACAACACATTTACCAATGCAAGTCAAATAAACTATTTTAAAACTCAAAATATCAAAATATTCGCGGAAGCTCTAAAAATTACAATGAAGTCATTTCTAGCGTTAATTTCACCATCCAGAACCAATGGAGCTAACGAAATATCGATACGAGCTTCCAAACTTTGAATGTTGACCAAAGTCAAACCTATGATCCAAAATAAATTGAAAACACAACTTTGAGCCTAAAATCTTCGTTTTAACTCCAAATTCAATTTTACAAGTTCTCTTAGCCCAAATTAGGCATTCCTGAATTGATGAAATCGACGAAATCTGATTTCGATGCATGAAACTCAAAATAACCACGAAATTCAATATTTCCAACTTAAGGTCTTTTAAAACTCTTTCATTTGCAAAACCCAACTTTTTATAATATTTTCAAAATCTGACTTTTGGACTTATCCAAAAAGGATTCAAGTCAACTTTAGGGAAGAAAAACATAGTAATTTGATCGAAAATACCAAAAATGACCTTCGAGGTTATTACAAAATGTAAATTCAAATCTATATGACCTTTCATGTCACATTTTGTCATATGTTGTGGTGAACAGAAAGGTAGCATGTAGTTGCACCGTATGGTAGTGAATAAAATAAAATATATTCCACTTTATATGCATGCCATTTAATTTAAAATAGTGAATATATATATATTCAACCCCCCTATGTGATTCTCTGACATGACGGGTTTGTTTATTCTTTTTCTTACCTATTTAAATTTAAATATTTTTTTACTATCATTTAACCATTTTATTTTCTTAAGAAAATTTAAAGATTGTGTTTCTTAAAATGATAATTTTTAACCTTCTCTGCTTAATTGTACCCCTTCTTCCAGTAAAACTCCTCTCTCCCTTTTCATCATTCCCATCCCCATCCCAACATGTCTTTCTCCTTTTACTCTCTTCCTTCCATGGCCACTCGCCAAGGGTAAATACTTCTACTTTGTTTCTAAGAAAATTCTATTTTTTCATTCACGTTTCGAATTTCAATATGAATCAAACAAGTTTTACTTGGCACAAACAATCATAGATACATCAATGACTATTGATAAGTTAATTAACAAGTTTTTGAAGAGATTGACTTGTGCAATGGAGGTTAAAGCATCGCAGAGATAGAGTGTCCAACTTAAATGAAAACAACCAAATTGAAATTATACAGACATACATATTCTTCAAATCAATTTTCTTTTAGCAAGTTTACATAAGTTTTTTATGCTATGGTCTACTTTGTGACATTTGATTACTCTCAAATGTATCTACATATTGAATGTTCATTTTTCCCTTTTCTGCATAGACAACGGTAATGAGATAACCCATTTCTTCTTTTAATGTACTTGTTTGTCAAAACTTTTTGATTACTATTAATTTTTAGTGGACTTTATACATTTGAAAATATTATGTTGTTTCGATATTTACTTTTTTCAATTTAAATGAGTATGAGAAATCATTGAGAAAAAATGTTAAAGGTAGCTTGATCCCTTTCAGTTGTTTCGAGCTTGAATTTTGTGACATACATGAAGAATTTAATTTTTTTTTTCAAAAAAAAAAAGATTTGGGACACAACAGGGAAAACTATATATGGGGATGCAACGTCGAATGATGTTATGGATCTAAAGATAACTCTTTAACTTTTTTAAATATATTAAATGTGCTATGTTACATAAACTAAAAGGATATTTCTTTAAGTCTCTTTATTATGTTCCTTTTCTTTTTAATCTTTTTCTCACCTTTTTTTAGTTCTCTCATCTTCTCCTTTATATTTATATTAAAATCAATGGAATGTTTAATTTTGAATGATAGTGCTCCCATTTTGGTGTGATGTTTTTTTGTTTCCAACCATTACTTAGAAGTTTTTTTAGACAAGATCTAACTAAGTAGAAAGTAATAGTAGCGTCAATAATAATATATCGGGATGGACATGTTAAGAATGTTGAATTCAAAGAGAGGGAACATGGCAAACCTTACATGCTTTTGGAGGTCCGATTAGGTTAAAATAAAGTAGACTAATTATATTACGTTTGTTTAGTTTTAATAAATCTTGATAATATGATTCTCAACAATAACATTACCTATATATTTTGCTAAGGTTATACTCTACAAAGAACAATTGATCCTTCTGGATCATCTACATAAAAGTCATATCCGAATGATTCTTCCAAAATTGGCATTCTTTCGGCAAAGTCAAATCTATGTTTAACAGAAAATTAAAAATTAATCTTCTGTATTATATTTTGGTTCATTATTGTTTCTGAATTTATAGGCTTTGAAATGATCATCACCTACATGTTACAAGTTTTATATTTTTCCCCCAAGTCATCAAGTAATGATTTAACAACTATGGTGTAGTGTTCTATTATTATTGTTAATTATAATTATTCTCAAGCATATAATCAATTGTTCTTTAATTGAGTAATTATTGTTTTTCTTCCAAATTCCCCATAACAACAACAACATACCCAGTAGAATTCCACAAGTGGAATTTGGGGAGGGTAAAATGTACGCAGACCATACCACTACCTTATAGAGGTAGAGAGGTTGTATCCTAGGATCCCTGGTCTCAAAAACCTATAGGAAGAATAAACTAGATATGATTCTTCCAAATTCACTGTAGGATGAAATAATATATATGTTAGTTAAAGAATTTTAAGTCCTAAAAATGAGAACATTTTTATGTCTCTACTTACCATAATTAAAAAACTTTACTTTGTGCATGAATTATATGTAGATGAAAATGAATAATGATATTCAAAAAATTCTTACTTTTATCGCTAGATTTGGTAAAATTCTAATACCATCATGTGCATTGCAACAGGAATCTCATATGGAGGAATTGATCGCATTTTTCTCAGAAACTATGTTTACAATAGAAGCAAAAATAAAATAAATGTACGACATATTTTTGTCATTTCTAAAATAAGTGGTATGTTTATTTTAGTGTTGTATTTATATTATTAGTGATTGTTGGGTCAGTGGCCTTCTAAGAACTACTAACTCTAATATTTACTTAGTACAAGTTCGTATTTCTTTTAAACAATAATAATTTTTTAAATTAAGATGATTCCATTTGCATTAATTTTTCCACATGCATTTCCCCTTATATGTATGCCTTTAAGATGAAAATTTGAAGATGATCTTCTCACTAGTCGAAAATCTTCAAGCGTTTAGAATCTGAGATGAGATGACTCAGCCATAGTTTCAACTTATATGTTACATTTGTATATGTCACGATCCAAGCTTAGGACATAGACATGACATGGTGAATGGGAAACACAAAGGGACCCCAAACAAGCCTCTTAGCAAACCATTCACACATCCTTGGTTGCAGAAGCCAAATAAAGCAATAACAATAGCAATACAGTCTAAGGAAAGAGGGACTAAGAATAGCATAGGAAGAGTCAAGTGCAAAAGCATAGATAACCATGCTATCCAACACCACTCACCCTCAAATGATAAGTATCCAAACATAATAAACAAGTCTTAATATAGCATGAATGAAAGTTAGATATTATCCTTGGAGTTGAGGACTCACCAAAGACTTCTTCAAGCGAATCAACTAGCCACGTGGAGGATGATCAATAGGAGCTCTAGTCCCTACATAGTGATATCATGTAGGCATAGAATATGAATTAGTACTTAGAATATACTAAGTATGCGGGGTGCAATGCAACAAGGACATAAGCCAAGATAATCAAGATGCATAATTATAAATAATGGGCATAATCGCAATATGATATGTATGATCTATGCTTGTAATAAAACATTCATATAAATATTCAACTTGCAAAATATAACAAACATATATGGCGGGAGACCTTAACCAACATATAAGACCAAGCGAGCTACTACTTGGAATTGCGATGCATGATACCCTACCAGAGAAGGTGTGGTCTACGTGCCAAGGTAAACCATATTTGACCCCACTTTGTGGGTAACTTGACCTAGATAGATCCACTAGAAAGCCCTTTTAGGGAAATAATATAATCCTATGGTGGCTCATAGTTTAGAGACTAAGACATTATATATGGATCCCTTGTGTCGAGCTCCCACCATAAGCCTCAATCGGTGCAAAGTATAATACCATGGAATACTTGAAATAATCATAGAATTAATCATAACATGATTAACTTGCAAAAGACATGATAACATGAAATGAGTAGCTCATTCACATACTTGACCCCTATATTGGCATATACTTTATACTAGAGGGTAGAAAACAATACATGGACTTGACCCCTTCTAGTAGGTTTGCATTTCACATTAGGATAGAGATAGTAACATGCTTGACCCCTACTAGTGAATAGCTTGAACATGAGGGTAAAATAGTGTCACAAACCGGACCAAGAGTCTAGGAGCGACACGGCTAATGGGAACCCGAGAATCCCCAAACAAGACTCAAAGTACCAAAATTCACCTTATTAGTTCGGAAGCGATTCAAATTAAACAAATAATTCTAAGGGATGGGAAAGTAGGAATCACGCTATGGGGATATCTTAAGGAAAGGGATTAACATGGATTCACATAGTATATAGCACATAATGACAAAGGGGTGGGTAAGTATGACTCACGATATGGGGAAAATTCGAGACTTAAGATCTTCCACACGTCCACATCAAACAGACCTATATAGCATAATTTCCATAATAAAACCACAATAGTCATAAACAAAAGATAACCATGATTATAAGGTTCAAATACAACATACAACACATAGATCCGATGAGAGTCTACAAGATGTTCAACAACGCCTCTAGTCATAAGATAGGACGAGGGCCAAGACATGTTCCGAGCTCACCCTTAAAGTATAAATAACATAAACAAAAGCAATTTAAGGTAGAGGAATGGTGGCTTGTCCTTGGAAGATAGGACTCACCACAATAATTGTCTCAAAATCCGATCTAGTCATCAAACGGTGGATGAAAGTAGTCTCTGATTCCTACATGCTTGATTCCTACATGCTGAGATCATGTAGGCAAAAGTATGCATTAGTGCATTTGAATGTACTAAGTATGCAGGGTGCAATGCATGTAACTTACCAAAACCTGCATACAATGTTAGATGGCAAGGGCACATAATATAGAAATAATCATATATCAGAGGAGAGTATATAACAATATGCCATAAAATAAATGATGTATGAATGCGAAAACACGTCATATACATTAAGGATGGGACTGTAACCAACATAAGACCAAGTGAGCTATAACTTGGAACTCTGTTATCTTTCCCACAATGGATAAAAAGGTGATCTACTTGCCAAAGTTAGATCCAAAACATACTTTATCTTCCTTTTCACCTTAGGATGTAAACATACCTATGTTAGCCACATAGTTCAAGGAAAGGAGTATGGACTCTTAGGGAAGCCCACCTTGCCTCCAATCCATAGGTGCTAGGTCATCATCTAACTAGAATACATATATATACATGCTTGTAAAAGAACATAAGAATTTCAAATTGTTTACATGCATTCGTAAGACCAAAGGCAAATCACATTATTCATAATCATCCATTATGTTCTAAAAAGTCAAAACATTCTTCATGCAATATTTTCCATGCATAGGTATAGCTCCTTTAGAGCAACTTCTTGAGAAATGAGTATGGATCCTTGGGGATAGTCTACCCCGCCACAAACCTCAATCAATGCTCCCTTAAACATAATGGTGTAAACACACATAATTGTTGCAAGAGTTATAATCATAGATATTTATGTGATCACATTCTTGTCATAACCCATATCTTATCAACATCATATCATAAAGCATAATTGGGCTTAACCCACTTCATAATTTTCACAAAATATCATGAACATGAGTGCAAATGCTATGGATGATGTGAGAATGACATGGGTAATTGAAACTCAATCTTAAATCAATACCATAACATGACATTAAAGTAATTTCATAATTAAATCCACATTTAAAATCATAATATAATTACTCATGTATAAACAAGCCTTGGAAAGGGATATGCATATTCATAATCTCATAAAGCCAACATAATACATCGTTTGTATAACTCAAGTCAGCGTAAAATCAGTGTGTAAATATAACTCATACACCATTTGAATTTAAGGACTTATAATATTCCAAACCCCAATTTAAAGTAAGTAGAAATTCATGAAATTGCTTAAAAATAATTTGGGTCTCCTTGATTGAAAGGAAATCAAGGATCAAAACTCGCATACCCTCACCAAGATAAAGAAAAGCCAAAAGAATTTGAAGAAGAATTGTATTTGTCTTGATTTCCAAGTTGAATATCTTCAAGAAATCTTGAGAGGATTTGAGAGATTCATTTGAATGAGAGAGAGTGAATGTGAATAATATGAATAGGGTTTTGGGTCTTTAGAAGTCATTCTATAGCATAGGAGATCCCAAAAGACTAATAGAAATAATTAAATTTATTGAAACACCACCAATGAAATGGAATTAAAAAGAAAAACCCGTATATATCCCTGCACAGATGAGTTCTATGAAAATGGGCATAACTTCTTCATCTGAACTCTAAATGAGGTGAACTAAGTGCATTGGAAAGATTATTCAAAGATCTCTCATTTGATAGGTCATGGTCCACCTAGTTCCTTTTGTACTAAGAGATATGACCATTTAAAGTTGACCCTTCTATTGGTACTTGTGAGAAACTTAGCTAATGGAATCCCTTTGAACTTGGCTTGATGTAGGAGATCCATGATAGCCTTAAACGACACAAAAAAGATTGAATTGAAGGCTTGGAAGTGAACCTAGCTTGAACTTGAAGATCCTATACTTAGAAAATTTCATGAAGTTAGCTATAATGGGGGCTATACGGCCCATGTGATTTCACACGGTTCGTGACATGGGTTGTACCCTATACTTGGAAAAATATTCATAACGAGGTTATGAGATGTGGTCCATACTTCGAAAAATTTTCTACTCCGGAGCTATACGGACGGGCACACGATCCGTGAACCTTCACATGGCTCGTGAGGGTGGCCGTGTCCCGTTACTTTGCCTCACACATTGGTATTCCAAGCTCAAGGCCATTACACGGCCCTCCACCGGTCCATGAAGTATCACACGGCCCGTGTGGGGTCCAAGTGTGATGTGCCTTATCACGAAACTCCACTCCAAGTCCACACACTCAAATTAAGGCCAAGTGTTGTGCCACTGGAGGCCACAGGGCTCGTGTGACCTCACACTGACTGTGTGCTCTCCCTTGAGACGACACTTGGTCCAAATTTTTTCCAAAATGAATTTCTCAAGGTCCGATGAAGTTGTACGAAAATCCAGGTCCTTACATCATCTCCCCCTTGGGAACATTCATCCTCAAATGTGGTGGAACAAGGCTTGAAAGGCTTGACTTAGAACATGAAACTCCCAAACACATTGTACAATGCATAATTCATTATTTGAAAATCATCAAGTCATTAAAACTCATATCAAAATATTTTCAAATCATTTAAAACATCATGAAAATAAATCATTTTCGTGCACATGTATGCATGTCATGTCATGAGACTCAAGAGTGAAAGAATTAGGACCATTGAGAATAGGAAGAACCTGATATCATAGGCTTGAGTAGATTGGAAAGGATGAGGTATCGTCGCATCATACTTGATCTGACTTCCCACATAGCACTTTCCACATGTTGATCCTCGTCGTGAAGCCTCTCCACTTATCCATCCAAGATCTCAACCGGAACTTCCTCATAAGACAAGTTGTCTCCAACCTCAACACCTTTCAGACGCACAGTAGCACTAGTATTACCAACCAACTTCCTCAACTTAGACACCTAGAGAATCGAATGCATAGAACTCAAACCCGAGTGCAAATCTAATCCATAGGCCACATTCTCAAAGCTCCACCATCTCATAAGGACCTATATACCGAGAACTTGACTTTCCCTTCTTTCAAAAATGCATCACACACTTCATAGGTGAGACCTTCACATACACGCCTATTACCAATACGGGACTCTCATGATCCCTCTTTCCAACATCCAAATAGACCTTCTGATGACTTCAAGCCATTTTCAACTTTTCCCTAACTAATTCCACTCTTCCTATAGCCTTCAACACTAAATCGAGCCTATAGAAGTCATCTCATCTAACTCAAACCATCCCCGCCCCCCAAAGATCTAAACCTTCTACTACATAAAGCCCCCAAATGGTGTCACACTAATGCTAGCATGAAAGCTATTGTTGCAAGCCAGCTCAATAGGTGTTAGATGACCATCCCAATTAACCTTGAATTCCAACACACAAGATCTCGACATGTCCTCCGACTTTGAATTTTCCTCTCGGCTTATCCAACGGATCAAGGATGAAAGAGGCAGTTAACTTTACCTTAGTGCCAAGCCCCTCTTTGAGGTGATTTTCGAAAGTGAGAAGTAAGTCGGGTATTGCAATCCAACATAATAAAAGTAGGCATACAATCCGGTCAACTAACTCCAAATTACATAACTTGCCATTGTCTTTCTTCGTACCATGCCACCAATACACTTCCCTTAAGTCCCGATACATTTTGGTACATCCCGGGCAAAAATAAATAATAAGAGTTACGGGCTTTGCTCATGATCACCCTCCTAACAACATCCACAACCGAAACACATAACTGATCTTGATATGGAGGCACACAATCTCCCATTTGGAAGAAAACCCATATCTTCTTTTCAGCAACCAACCTCTTCAACACCACCAATGACGGATCCAAATCTTACTTATCCTTACCATTAACAACCAAAGAAGATTCGACTCCATTCTAAAGATGAGTACCACCATTATTAGTGTCGGCCAACCTAACATCCAATCTAGTCAAATGGTGAACATCGTTTGCCAACTCTTTCTTCCCTTCAGTAACATAAGCTATAATTCCCATAGATAGCACACTAAGAGAATCAACTATAGTGTTGGCCTTGCCCGGATGATATCGTAAACCCATGTCGTAGTCCTTAAGGGTCTCCAACCTTCTCCTTTGCCTCAAGTTAAGATCCTCTGAGTGAAAACATATTGCAAACTCTTGTGATCGTGAAGACATCAACATGCACCCATACAATAGTGTCTACCAATTTCAAAGAAAATACCACCGCCGCTAACTCAAGATCATGAGTTGGGTAATTACACTCATGCATCTTCAATTACCTTGATGCATAAGCTATCACCTTACCATGTTGCATAAGTACACAACCCAACCCAAATCGAGTAGCATCAAAATACACCACCAACCCATCCAAGCCCTCCAGTAAAGTCAAAACAGGAGCTGATGTAAGCTGGTCATTCAAAGTGTAAAAACTCTCCTCACACTCAGCCAACCATACATACTTGGCCTGCTTTTGATTCATCTTGGTCAATGGAGATGCAATAGATGAGAACCCTTCAACAAAACTTATGTAATAACCAGCCACCCTAAGAAAAATTTGAATATCGAAGGAGCAAGCTTGTCAAACAATGCATACCCTTCACCAACTTCTATCTAACCTCATCTATAAGATCAACTATAACATCCTCCTTGCCTGGATTGCATTACGAGCCCAAAGTAACTTTCCTTATTTGGTAGAAAGGGTGGAGATAGGAAATTTTAAGACACGTTCCATGGCACGATAAGAATCATGAAAAAGTGAAACATTTCTTAAAAAACCTTGCAGCCTCCTTGCCATAGATGTGGCATGATTCATACCCATGAATAAGACTCTACTTTACGCGGCATGTTAGACTCCGAGGATCATTTGTAAACCTAGTGCTCTGATATCATCTCCGTCACGACCCAGACCAAGGGTCTAGGAGCGACATGGCGAATAGAAACCTGAGAGTCCCTAAATAAGCCTCAATGTACCAAAATTAACATCATTGGTTTGGAAGTGCATTCAAATTAAACACATAGTTCTAAGGGATGGGAAAGTAGGATTCATGCTATGGGGATATCTTAGGGAAAGCGATTAGCATGGATTCACATAACATATAGCACGTAATGACTAAGAGGTGGGTAAGTATGATTCACGCTATGGGGGAAATTCAGGACTTAGGATCTTCCATACTTCCACATCAAACATACATATATCGCATAATTCCCATAATCAACCCATAATAGCCATAACCAAAAGATACCATGATCATAAGGTTCAAATACAACATATAACACATAGCTCCGATGAGATCCTACATGATGTCCAACAATGCCTCTTGTCATAAGATAAGACCAGGGCCAAGACATGTTCTGAGCTCATCCTCAAAGAATAGATAACATAAACATAAGCAACTTGAGGTAGAGAAATGGTGGCTTGTCCTTGGAAGATAGGGCTCACCACAATATTTTTCTCAAAATCCGATCTATCGATCGAACAGTGGATAAAAGTAGTCTCCGATCTCTACATGGTGAAATCATGTAGGCAAAAGTATGCATTAGTACGTTTGAATGTACTAAGTATAAGGGGTGCAATGCATGTAACTTACCAAGACCTGCATACAATGTTAGATGGCAAGGGCACATAGTATAGAAATAATCATATATCAAAGGAAAGTATATAACAATATGCCATGAAATAAATGATGCATGAATGCGAAAATACATCATGTACATTGAGGATGGGACTGTAACTGATATAAGACAAAGTGAGCTATAACTTGGAACTTTATCGTCTTCCCCACATTGGATAAAGAGGTGATCTACTTGTCAAAGGTAGATCCATAACATACTTTATCTTTCTTTTCCTCTTGGGGCGTATACATACCTATGTTATGCACATAGTTCAAGGAAAGGAGAATGGACCCTTGGGGATAGCTCACCCTGCCTGCAATCCATCGGTGCTAGGTCATCATCCAACTACAATACATATATATACATGCTTGTTAAAGAGCATAAGACTTTCAAATTGTGTATCTGCATTCATTAGCTCAAAGGCCAAATCACATTATTTATAATCATGCATCATGGACAAAAAGGCCAAAACATTCTTCATGCAATACTTTTCATGTATAGAAATAGCTCCTTTACAACACCTTCTTGAGAAATAAGTATGAACCCTTGAGGATAGTCTACCCTGCCTCAAACCTCAATCGATGCTCCCTTAAACATAATGGTGTAAACACCCATAATTAATCCAAGAGCCATAATCATAGACATTTATGTGATCACATTCTTGTCATAACCAATATCTTATCAAAATCATATCATAAAGCATAATTGGGCTTAACTCACTTCATAATTTTCATAAAATCTCATGAACATGAACGCATATGCTATGGATGATATGAGAATGACATGGATAATTGACATTCAATCTAAAATCAATAGCATAACATGAAAATTAAGTAATTTCATAATTAAATTCATATTTAAAATCATAACATAATTATCCATGCATAAACAAGCCTTGAAAAGGGACATGCATATTCAAAATCTCATAAACCCAACATAATCCATCATTTTTATAACT
>JAABOM020050132.1:0-15777 GCA_011800125.2 Solanum clarkiae | reverse complement strand
TATGTTTTGATGAGATGATGCATGATTTAATGAGTTTTTGAAGAAAAACATGAGATTTACTAAAATCTTCTACTAAACTGGGGTCTTAAGTTGAGATACTACTTTTAATTGTTAAACTAGTTAAACCCCAAAGTTACTGCAAAAATCTATGAATCTTGATATCTTGCTTTAAACTCAAGAAAAGTATTAGTATAAATATGTTATGAATAGTGAAGCATGAAACCTATGATTTTCGACAGTTTTAAGAAAAGCTAGGAGAAAATTATATTGGGCTAAGTCCCAACGAGAAGAAAGTAATACTTTGAGCAAGAATATTCTCTTTAGTATGAGCATATAATTAATAATTTTGAGAGTAGTATTGAGAATCGATATGAGTGAGAGTAATAGTAATAACTTGAACTCATAAACTACATAGCTAGTATAGGATAGGATTGCACCAAGGTACAAATCCTCACTTGCCATTGAGATGACCCAGTTTTGGGATGGAACCACTCCCCTAGTTTTCGTTCCTTACCCCAGCAAAGTATGAGACAACTCTAGCAGCGTGGGCAAGACACTATATCATCATGAAGCTCATATTGATGGTTGTCAGTTAGAGAAACTTCCCAAGAAGTAAAGTTTATTAGTTTACACACTGAGATTTATTATTTCATTGTTAAAATATTTCTTATTATTATGTTGCATATTTAATTGAGTTGAGCTATTTGTAGAACTAAGAATTTGAGTATCATAATTCTTATATATTGAGTTGTGTTCATTAATGCATTAAAGTCAGTATTTCTTCATATTAAGTTGTACTTTTAAACAAGTTAAAAAATATATGTTTTACTTGCATGACATACTTTTGTCAATTAAGTTATCTCAAAGTTGAATTTTAAAGTGAGTATCATATTCTTAATAATTTTTTGGTCATCTTACATACCGTATATTCCACGTACTGATGCCACTCGGTGCTTCTTCATTTCATGATGCAGATACAATTTTTAGAGATCCTCATCAAGCAATTCGTTGAAGATCTATTAAGTCGTAGACAATGGTGAGACCTCCTTACTTTCGGAGGAACCTTTTTATTTTAGTTCATTATTTTTTTCAATTTATCATGAGTTAACCTTGAACATATCTTGGCACCTTCTTATGAATTGATAGAGGCTTCATAGACTGAGTTAGATAGAGAATAGTAGAGTTCTGTCTTACTTTAAAAGTTAATTTTGAAAAAAACTATTATTATTTATTTCAATTGAAATATTGAGTTATATTAATACAAGATATAAAATTATTTTACATGAGAATTTGTATGCCCGCTTGAGTACTTTCTTTTGTTTTATTCAATCTTTCACTAATTGTATAAGTAAATTGAGTCAAGTGGTTCGCTTGGGAACCAACAATGGTTTCTGAGTGCCGGCCATGTCCAGGGTGTAGGCTCGTGGCGTGACACATGATGAACAATTAAGAAACTTCTCAACAAATTTTTAGAAAGATAATCAACAATGTTTGATGTTACCCAAATTATGTGCTTAGACTTCAGCCACAAACTCATCATTTGTTTTGGTATATGTTTTCTTCAATCCTTCAAGTAGATGAGGTGGTCGTCCAAGTAAGTTTGCCTAAAATTGAAATTACATAATAAAAGTTATGACATAAGGAATAAATTTGAAGAAACTATGAGTTGACAAAATGAAAATGATTGTACCAGCTGTCTTGCATGCTCTCGGTGAGTGCGGGAACCTCCTATATGGTGCGATGGACTAAATCCTTCACCACATTTCTGACTTAGTCGATTTTTTGAATAGTGTGTAAATTTAGCCTTAAAAACCTCAGTATTATAGTGAGGCTTCCAGCTCTCCCAAATAGATTTTGGGATATTTTTATATTTCTCCTCAGAGTATCTTACTTCAGATAACATACCCTTGTATTATATTAAACACTTTCTCATAAAATGATCTTTTATGGAGCCTTCAATTGCAGTATCCCAATGCAATCACATCTGTTTAAAAAGACAAAAGAAAAATATCACATGAATTGATATTATAGAAATTCTAAATGAAAAAAAATTATTAATAAAATGATAGTAATATAAATTAATGGTAAAATAGGTAATTGAACATTACAGGAGAAGCAACCACAATCAGTTAAAGGAAGATCTTCCAAAATAAGCATAATGAGTGTTGAAAAAAATATGAAAAAGGAAGAAATATATTGAAGAAGTTAGGATGAATATGATTGATCTGGGAAGTATGGCCTAATTCTCTGTTAGGAAATTATTTTTGAAGCTTAGAGAAAATTACCAAAAAGTTCCATGGAAGAGGTTGGACTTGCAATAACAATGATCCACCTAAATGTACATTTATTTGGTACTTGGATATACTGGAACAATTATACACCAGAGATAGACATCCTCGCTAGTTCAAAAAAGTTTCATCATTTCAGCATGTTTCTTTTTTGTCCTTGTTTAAGCTATATGGTTTTACTTTTGTAATAAAATTAATAATTACAAGAAAAATAAGAATTTTACCTTAAACTCCTCCCAGTAGAAGTCCTTAGTGTAACACCTGGTAAAATTACCAAAATACTCCTAGAACGGAGATGAGCGCGTGACGCACCTTCCCGAGCTCGAATGAAAAATCTGAGATCTAATTTGCGATCAGCCTGAAAAATTGAGTTAGAAAGTGGTCTCGACCCGATTTAGGAGCAACCGGGTCGAAAAATTTATTTTCACAAAATTGACAAGAAATAGTAAGGGTACGCGACAGGGCCACAATGCGGACCTATCGCGTCGTGGAAAGCATGGGATGGCTGTGGCAACAATGGCGGTTGTTGTACAATCACTGGATCACAAGTGATTGTTGTCAGATAAGAGAAACTCCCAGAAAGTTCCTACCTCGAGTACTCTGAGCCGAGATGTGATGAGATGTGATGAGATGAGTCCTTCTGAGGTGAGTCTGATTTTATTGATGAGTTGATGGGTCAATTATCTGCTCTTTATTCTTGCTTTAGATAGGTATTTGGCATGTTAATTGCTTTCTATGTTGAGTTGATATTGTTGTTATATTTTTTTACCTGTTTCGATTTCACTCAGCTATTTTACATACCAGTACATTCCAAGTAATGACGTCCCCTTTTGGATGTAGATACGCAGGATAGAGGTCATCAGCAGGTGAATCATTGAGGATCTTCGAGCGTTCAGCAGATTGGTGAGCCTCCCCTACTTCGGAGGATTCATTACATTATTTTTCATCATGCTTTAGAGTTAGAGTTGCTTATTTTTTTATTTGATTTGAGGTAGTCATGGGTCTGTCATTGGCACCACTTAATAGTGATAGAGGCTTCATAGACTAGAGTCGAATGTTGATTTTCCAGACTGTGAGATAGTTTTTTTTACTAGCCTTTTTCTACATTATTGTTGAGAGTAGATGATGAGGTATGCCCATTTATTTTTCCTTATCTTCTGCTGACTAGGAGATTGTTGATTGAATGATGTGATGAGGCCAAGTGGTTCGCTTGGGGACTAGCAATAGTCTCTGGGTACCGGCCACGTCTTGGGTCCCCTCTCGGGACAAACTTGGTATTAGAGCACGAGTTCAAGTATCCTAAGGAGGCTATGAAGTCGTGTCTAGTACAGTCTTGTTTATAGGTGTGTTGTCGACCACACTTGATAAACAGGAGGCTATAGGACATTAGGAATTGTTTCTCTTCAATCATGTTCTAAATCGTGCTATAGAGCTATACTCTATGAAAGTTCTATTCTAATTCGTGCTTTGCACATTGCAGAACTGTGATCATGCCTCCTAGAAGAGCCGTCAGAGGTAGAGGGCGTCCCGCCCGACAGAATGTCAATCCACCTGAGCCACGAGGACATGAGGTGCCCGTGGAACAAGATGTCCCTATTGTGCAGCCCCTGCAAGATGAGGTCTCCAATGATGAGCTTTGCCAAGCTATCCAAACTCTAGCCCAGGCGATCACAACACCTGCTGCGAGACCAAGAGCTCCCCGATAGGGTGCCCATGACACTTCTAGAGTTTGGGAATTCTTGAGGATGAATCCACCTGAGTTCACAGGGTCTACATCCACTGAGGATCCTGAGAGCTATGTGGAGGAACTCCAAAAAGTCTTCCAAATGATGCATGTAGTTGATGCTGATAGAGTGGAGTTGGCTGCTTATCAACTAAAGGGGGTGGCTAGACACTGGGAATGACCAGTAGAAGAAGGGTAAAGGGGAGAATGCCCCCGTGATGACTTGGGCTTTATTCGAGGAAGCTTTCTTGGGATGTTTTTCCCAAGGGAGAGGAGAGAGGCAAAGCTGGGGGAGTTGTTGAACTTGAAACAGGGCTCTATGACTGTACAAAAGTATGGGCTAAAGCTCAAGCAATTATCCCACTATGCTCCGGATATGGTTACTCATTTGAGGGGGAGGATGGGAATATATATCGATGGGTTGAATAGAGGGCCAAAGAGAGATGGGAGGGGAGTAATGCTAGTGAATGATATAGATATTAGGAGATTGATGAGGTTTCGTGCAACAAGCTAATGAGGAGAGGCAACATGATAGGGAAGAGTTCAGAAGCAAGAAAACTAAGACATTCAGCCATGAGGTTGGGAAGAAAGGCAATGGAAATTGATTTCCAGCATCATCATCTGCTAGTGCACCTGCACCTAGAGTCAGAAATGATCAAAAGACTCAGAATGTTGGAGCCCGTGGGTCTCAATGACAAGCTAGTGTGGCTCAAGGTTCACGAGGTAAACCACCCTGTGGTACATGTGGCAAGTTGCACATGGGTAGATGTCATGAAGGGAGTGTTATATGTTTCAAATATGGCCAAGCAGGCCACTATCGGAGAGAGTACCCAAAGTGGGTTGACCGGGCTCAATCTTCTGCACCTGCCCCACTAGCTAAGGGGAATCAGAGAGGCACCACTTTTGGCACAAGCGGAGCTACAAATCATTTATATGCCATGGGCAGTTGACATGATCAGGAGAACTCCCTAGATGTTGTGACGGGTATGATTCGAGTCTTTTTTATTGATTGTTATGAGTTGATGGATCCTGGTGCCACATTATCTTTTGCAACTCCTTATGTGGACAGTAGATTTGATAGAACCCCCTGAGAGTCTTCTTGAACCCTTTGATGTTTCTACTCCAGTGGGTGAGTCTATTCAAGCTGAGAGATTCTATAGAGCTTATGTAGTGTCCACCCATCATAGGGGTACTATCATTGATATGATTGAGTTAGATATGATTGATTTCGACTTGATCCTCGGCATCGATTGGCTCCACGCCTGTTATGCCTCCGTTGATTATAGAGCCCGAACCATTAAGTTCCAATTTCCAGATGAACCAGTTCTAAAGTGGAAGGGTGATACCATAGCACCTAAAAGAAAGTTTATTTCTTACCTTAGAGCTAGAAATATGATTGCTAAGGGGTGAATTTATCACCTTGTGAGAGTTAAGTCCGATAATGTTGAGTCCCTAACTCTTGGGTCAGTTCCAATCGTGAATGAGTTTCCAGAAGTGTTTCCTGAGAATTTTCCCAGACTCCCTCCTGATAGGGAGTTTGATTTCGGGATTGATGTTCTTCCTGACACCCAGTCTATCTCAATTCCACCTTATAGGTTGGCCCCCGCTAAACTGAAAGAATTAGAGCAGTTAAAAGATTTGTCAGAGAAGGGCTTTATAAGGTCGAGTGTTTCTCCTTGGGGTGTTGTTGTCCTATTCGTGCGAAAGAAAGATGGGTCTCTCAGAATGTGTATTGACTATAGGCAACTGAACAAGGTCACCGTAAAGAAAAAGTGTTCTCTCCCAAGATAGACCTCCGATCTAGTTTCCATCAGTTGAAAGTAAGGGAATGTGACAATCCAAAGACAGCCTTTAGGACTAGATATGGCCATTTTGAGTTCTTGGTCATGTCCTTTGGGTTGACAAATGCACCTGCAGCCTTTATGGATTTGATGAATAGAGTGTTACGACAGTATCTGTACAAGTTTGTGATTGTGTTTGTTGATGATATTTTGGTGTATTCAAGAGATGAAGAGGAGCATGCAAATCACCTCTAAATCGTCCTTCAAACCCTTAAGGACCATGAGTTGTATGTAAAGTTTTCGAAATGTCAATTCTGGCTTAAATAAGAATCATTTTTTGGGCGATACAACCAACCCAACCCAACACTGACTGTGGCTTTCCTAGGCCATATTATCTCTGGTGATGGTATTCGAGTGGATGTTCAAAAGATTGAAGCAGTTAAGAACTGGCCCAGACAAACCTCTCTAACCGATATAAGGAGTTTCTTGGGATTGGCAGGCTACTACCGCCAATTTATTGAGGGATTTTCTTCCTTATCCGCACCATTGACAAAGTTAATTCAGAAAAATGTCAAGTTTCAGTGGTCCGATGAGTGTGAGAAAAGTTTTCAAGAGTTAAAGACTAGACTGACTACTACAGCAGTTCTAACCTTGCCCGATCGAACAGAAGATTTTGTGATCTATTATGATGCTTCAAGAGTTGGATTGGGAGGTATGTTGATACAGAGAGGGAAGGTGATAGCCTATGCCTCCAGACAACGTAAGATTCATAAGAAGAATTATCCAACCCATGATCTTGAGTTGGCGATGGTGGTGTTCGCACCCAAAATCTGGCATCACTACTTGTAGGAATGCATGTGAATATGTTCACGGACCACAAGAGCTTGTAGTACGTCTTCAGTCAGAAAGAGCTCAACCTGTGATAGAGAAGATGGTTGGAGTTGCTCAAGGATTATGACATGAGCATTCTCTATCATCTGGGAAAAGCTAACATTGTTGGTGATGCCCTTAGCAGGTTGTCAATGGGTAGCACGACCCATATTGAGGAGGGGAAAAGGAGCTAGCTAAAGAAGTGCATCGATTAGCTCGATTGGGAGTTCAACTTAAGGAGAATGATGAGGGAGGAGTTAATATCTAGAATGGGTCTGCTTCGTCCTTGGTGGTAGTGGTGAAGGAAAAGCAAGATAGAGATCATGTCCTACTCCAATTGAAGGAGGCCGTCCACAAACAGAAAGTGAAGGTCTTCTCCAAAGGGGGAGATGGGGTGTTGAGGTACCAAAGTAGATTGTGCGTCCTAGATGTTGATGGTATATAAGATAGAATCATGGCTAAAGCTCATAGTACTAGGTATTTCATTCATCCTGGCTCTACCAAAATATACCACGACTTGAGAGAAGTCTATTGGTGGAGTGTAATGAAATGGGATAGTAGCACGTTTGTTTCCAAGTGCCCGAACTATCAGCAAGTGAAAGTTGAGCACTAAAGACCATGTGGATTAGCTCAAAACATTGAGATTCCGGAATGGATGTGGGATATGATCAATATAGACTTCATTACTGGTCTACTGAGGTCTCAAAAGCAACATGATTTGATATGGGTGATTGTGGATAGGATGACTAAATCAGCTCACTTCTTAGCAGTTAAGACAACCGACACTGTGGAGGAGTACGCCAAGATGTACATCCAAGAGATTGTGAGGTTTCATGGAGTGCCCTTGTCCATCATCTCGGACAGAGGAGCCCAATTCACCTCCTAATTTTGGAGATCATTTCAGAAAGGATTGGGTACGAAGGTGAATTTGAGTACAACCTTTCTTCCACAGACTGATGGCCAGGCAGAGAGTACAATTTAGACGCTAAAAGATATGTTGAGAGCCTGCGTCCTTGATTTTAAAGGAAATGGGGATGAGCACCTACCATTGATTAAGTTTTCATATAACAATAGTTATCATGTAAGTATCCAGATGGCCCCCTATGAAGCTTTATATGGGAGGTGTAGATCACCAATAGGATGGTTCGAGGTTGGAGAAGTAGAGTTGATTAGGCCTTATATTGTCCATCAAGAAATGGAGAAGGTTAAGATCATTAGAGAGCGATTGAAGACTGCGTAAAGTCGCCAGAAATCTTACACCAATGTGAGGAGGAGAGATTTGGAGTTTGAAGTGGATGACTAGGTATATTTGAAAGTGTCACCTATAAAAGGTGTCATGAGATTTAGGAGGAAGGGTAAATTGATTCCACATTATATTGGACCCTATCAGATTGTAAAGAGGATTAGGAAGGTTTACTGCGAATTAAAGTTGCCTTCCGAGTTAGATGGTATTCATCTGGTGTTTCACATGTCGATGTTGAAGAAATGCTTGGAAGATCCTAGTTTGGTAATCCCTGTGGAGTGCAACGGAGTGAAAGATGGTTTGACCTACGAAGAAACTCCGGTCCAAATCCTTGATAGTCAGATTCACAGATTGAGAACTAAAGAGATAGCTTCGGTCAAAGACCTGTGGAGGATCAACTCATTGAGGAGGCCGCATGGGAAGCTGAGGAAGAGATGAAAGCAAAATATCTGCATCTATTCATGCTGATGGATGAGAATGTCGAAGGTAAATTCCTTACCCTTGACCAGATTGATTGTCTTTTCTTGATTGTCTATTCGCGAGTTCGAACAGAGATTGTTAATAGAAATGAGGAGTTAAAAGATAGATCGATAGATTGAATGTTGAGAGGAGTCTCAAGTCTATTTGTGCCTTGATATCCACCCTTACTCATCATTCGAGGACGAATGATCCTAAGGGGGAGATGATGTAACAACCGGTAAAATTATAAAAATCCCTCTAGAATGGAGACGTGCGCGTGATGCATCTTCTCAAGATCGGATGGGGAATTCGAGATCGGATTTGTGATCAACACGAAAAATCAAGTCAGAAAATGGTCTTAACCCGATTTAAGAGTAACCGGGTCAAAAATTTATTTCCATAAAATTGACCAGAAATAGTAAGGGTAAGTGACAGGGCAACAATGCGGACCTATCATGGACCCAAAACAGTGAGGATACGCGACAGCTCCACGACGCGGACCCATACATATATATTTTCTCAATTTTTCAAGGGGATTGAATTTTTGAAATTCACAGGTGCGTGACAGGTCCGCATCACGGACCTGTTATCCCAACCTCTTCCATTAAAGTTTAAAATTTTAAATATGGCATTCTAGACTTTTCTCTACCTTTATTGAACTAAACCCACTATCCCTTCAGGTCGTTTTGATGAGTAAAAAGGGTCAAAAAACTCCATTCTAAGTCCTTTTTCACCACACTTGAAAGTTAGGGCTTGAGAGAGAAGAAAGAAGAATGTAAGATTGGAGAATTCAAGGAGAATTCTTGACGGGTGATTTATAGAGCTTCATTCTAGGTATGTAAGGCTAAACGAAGGCATAAGATTGTTCTTTCATGTGCCCCATAGGTGGTATTAGATGAGAGTTGAAGGTTCTTGAGTTTAAATGTAAGATTCTTGTTATTTTCTTGAAAAGATTATGATTTTTACATGTATTTTCATATGTTGATGATCATCACAATCTTGTTTTCTTGAATTGAAGGTTTTACATGAATTATTGTATAAACCCTACTTATTATTTCTAAAGATTGCATGAAAGAAGATAGGGATTGAGTCTAGAGTTTTGATTGAGAATGTGATTGTGATTGTGTTTGAGATTGAGATGTGAGAATGATGATGAGTTGATAGAACTTGACAGTCCCCTGAGTTTCCACAAATGAACTCTAACGATTTGTCTATTTGATTGTTCCCTAATGATTGTTCAAATCCTTGAGCTGTTGATTGAGGTGTTGATTGATGAGATAATTAGAGTATTTACGAGACTGACCGAAAGATTAGCCTCCATGAGGTTGATCGAGATGGTTTGATTGGTTTGATTGAATGATGAGAGCCTTTATGAGGCTAAGTTGAGATGAGTCAATTGAGATGTATTGACTGAATAGATTGTTTTATGAGCATTGAGACATGGGAGGAGTATGGAGCACCGAATGAGTAAGAGTTAGTCCAATTCATACTCGTCAAACTACGTAGCCAAGCGTAGGTGAGAATTAGAACCATTATGTCTCGTTATGGTTCCCTCTGGATAGAGTCCCTCAAACAATAGAGGACTTAAATTTAACAGATAGCTGGGGTCCCTAGTGGATTCGATTCGTCCCTTACCTGGCAAGTATAGGACGACTGTGGCAACAACAATGACTTGTTGTATAATCACTGGCTCATAAGTGATTGTTTTCGGACAAGAGAAACTCCCAGAAAGTTCCTACCTTGAGTACTCTGAGTCGAGATATGATGAGATGAGATGTGATGAGATGAGTCCTTCTGAGACGAGTCTAATTTGATTGATGAGTTGATGGGTCAATTATCTACTCTTTATTCTTGCTTTAGATAGACATTTGGCATGTTAATTTCTTTCTAAGTTGAGTTGATATTGTTTCTATATTGTTCTACCTATTTTGGTTCACTCAGCTATTTTACATAATAGTACATTCCAAGTACTGACGTCCCCTTTTGGACTGCATCATACTATGATGTAGATACGCAGGATAGAGGTCATCAGCAAGCGAATCGTTGAGGATCTTCGAGCATTCAGCAGATTGGTGATTCTCCCCTATTTCGAAGGATTCATTACATTAATTTTCTTCATGCTTTAGAGTTAGAGTTGCTTATCTTTTATTTAATTTGAGGTAGTCATGGGTCTCTCATTGACACCACTTAATAGTGATAGAGGTTTCATAGACTAGAGTCGAATTTTGATTGTCCAGATTGTGAGTTAGTTTTTTTTTACTAGCCTTTTTCTATATTATTGTTGAGACTAGATGATGAGATGTGCCCATTTATTTTTCCTTATCTTCTGTTGACTAGAAGATTGTTGATTGAATGAATGTGATGAGGTCAAGTGGTTCGCTTGGGGATTAGAAATAGTCTCTGGGTGCCGGCCATGTCTTAGGTCCCCTCCCGAGGCATGACACTTAGTCTCTGGTGTAACTAACTTCCAATGTCCTTCAGGATCCAATATTTCCTTAAAAAAATTTGTGATCGTCCGGGGTACATTGTTATTCGGCTCCAGACTTGAATAAATAGAAAGTAATTGTTTCAATATTTAATTTTATTTATGTACATCAAGCAGTGGTAATATATTGACAACGCCATTATGACAATATAAGAGCATATGAAAGTATTATCAAAGAGACAAGAACTAGATATTAATTATAAATCTTGTCATTAGCATACCTTGAAGTATGTCATTTTCAGTACATAAATGACACACCATGCACACTAATATCAAATGATTTTCTAGATAATGCATCATGTAATTGATGAATACTATGAAATCAGTTGCATGGTTGGAGAAAATTAGAAAAAAGTTACTGACAAGAAAAACAAGATCAAGTATATCATTTTCAAACATAGAATTATTATTTCATTATACAAGAAGTATCTACAACTAATATAAGGAAAACATAATCTAAAAATGTCACTCAAGAAAATCAACATGTACTCCGCCGTTAATTTTCTCACTTATGAAACAAATATTTCCTACTACTAACAAGTAAACAACTTTAGAAATTCATCAGATGAGTACTTGATGAGTGGTGAATATTCGCTCATTATGGCTTTTTTTCTTATGATTTTACATTTTATACTTTGAATTATGTACATTTCAAGTACTTATGCTTTACAAAGAGTTTTGCTAGAAAGAATGAAATTTGGAGTTAAATTGGAGCAAAATGGAGATTAAAAAAAAGTAGTACTTGACACATATTTATGCTCCGCGAACACAGACCATTAGTTGTTTGTACACCACGAACGTGGATTGGACGAGCTCGGATGTGGCGGTCTAGTTGATGTTGACCTCCACAAACGCGATTGAACTTCCACGAATGTGGAGTGTTGATGTCACTGACGCATGAGCAGATTCAAAGTTTTTCCATTTTAATCCTAATTTCACATTACACGCACTCTTAGTCAGGGGTAGATGCATCAAACATTATTCATTATTCATACATCACATATTAAAAGAGAAACACATCTAAGGAGAGAATTTTTAGCTTGATGAGGATTGAAGGGCAAGTTTTATTACAATTTCTTTACGGGGATTGAAGAGTGTAAGCTTTCATTGTAAAATCTTTTACTCGCTCTTACTTTCCATGCTCTGTAGTTCATCGATTGTAGACGTAATGAGATTTGGATTTGGATTTTTTTGTGGGTATTGACTTGAACCTTTTCTTTTACACTTAGCTGAATATATTCTTAATAAACCAAGTGCATTTCTCCCTTAATTGTTTTAATTTTGCTTAATTGATTTATGGGTTTATGCTTACCTTCATTTATAATTGATGATTTAAGGTCGCAAACTTGAATCTAGCTTACATCTTTGAATATTTCATGAAAGTTAGTATTCAAAGTGGAGGTTTGTGCGATAGTCATGGGCTTATGCTAATTGGTTGAATGTTTAGTTGGGGTTCAATAAGATTGAAGAGGGTTTGCTATTAAATTGTATAAGTTCCAATAAGTTCCTAGTATAACTTGGCATGCAAGACTCTACCGGGTTTATATGGAACATTACTTTCGTCTGATCAGAGGTTGCAGTTACAAGCAATCTAGCCTATCCATAAGGATTGTATGAAGCTATGCGTAATGGATCGTTCGGTTTCTAATTGATTCCACATTTTCTCATATCCTTTGGTCCATTACTTGACATATCCTTGCCCCCGATTCCTTATATCCTTAATTTTAGTTGGTTGCTTAATCTTCTCATTTATTGATGATTATTGTGTTTGTTGCTCGAATTCAAACTAGTACCTCGTAGTCCTTAGTCATCTCAATCATCCTTACATTGCTCCCTATGGGATCGACCCAGACTCGTAGTTGAGTAAATATGTTGATGACGACCGTTATATCTCTTAATTGCTTTGGGTATGTTTGAGAGACATAAACAATGATGCCGCTTTGGTAATTCGGTCCCATCTCTTGGTCTTTTAGGACGTTCATGCCCTCTTTAACACCTCTAAATCATTCCTTAGTCATTTCCTTATACTCCATTCAAAGTCCAACAATTAATTCCTAAAATCTAAGTCTCTAAACTCAATTTAAGCCTAGACTTTGAAGATTCAAGGTAGGAGCTCAAGTGTGACTTCAAATTCAAGTCTATCTCATCTCAGACTTCTTAATTCCATCAAGGTATTTGTAGATTCATTCTTGGTTTCAATTCAATCGTGGAGGCCCAAAATTTATTTCTTATATTTCATAATTTCTAAATATGATTTACAAGTGAATTTTATAATTTAGCTTCAAAATTGATGAAATTATGACATGAGTCATTATCAATTGTTGATTTTAGCATGAATGAAGTCTTATTATATTGGTTTAGATGAATTTTATGAGATTTGAATTCACATATGCCTTTTAATTATGAATTTATGAATGAATAATTTCAAGTATGATACAATTGTTGATTTCTTCATGGATTATGTATGATTCTATTTAATTATCTTATTTTAAGTATGTATTTTAAGTACCCATGTTATTTCCTCATTCCTCATGATATGAGCATGCATGAACATGACTCTTCATATAATTTTACTATGGATTTGGCTATCAATCATGAATATTATTATGCTTTCAAGAAGTATGGTTATGACATGAATGTGATCACATAATGTCTATGATATGGCTTTAAGCACTTATGGGTGCATATACACCACCATTTACAAGTTATGAACAGACTATTCCTATGCATGTAATCATGATTTGAAGTATGATTTGACTTTTAAGCCCAGGTATGCATAACTATGGTTTGAAATGACTTATGATCTTATTACAGGCATGTATATGTATTCCCCTGGGATGATGAATTAGCACCATATGAGATAAGAGCTGGAGGCTCGAACCAAGAGGTCCTTATATAAAGCCTACCTTTCTCATAACAATGTGTCACTGTAGTATCATATTTTTCCAATATGGATGATTATGTACATGAGACCCACTCTCTGAAATGGGAAAGTCCCGTAAGGTGAAGTATAGTCAATATTTAGCAAGTAGGATACTCTTTCTCCAGTGTAGATCCAATATTGGGATTCCACGTAATAGCTCGTGAAATCTTACATGTCGGTTGAGGTCCTATCCGCGCTTATGTTTATGTATTATGACATTCATGCATCATGATTTAAGGCATCTTGATATTGTATTTTATTCTATATGTGTGTGTGTCCTTGTCATCTAACATTGAAATGTCGGTTATAATGTTCATATCTATTGCATACCCACATACTTAGTACATTCAAACGTACTAACAAATACTTTTGCTTACATGATTTAATCATGTAGAGACTGAAGCCTTACCTCATCCACCTCTTCATGGCTAAGTTCGATTGTTCAAGTTTGCTTATGGCGAGTCCTTCATTTCAAGGACAATACCCACCTTCTATCTACCTATGCTTACACTTTATGAAGGCTTTTCTCTTAGCCCTTAGCCCTTTGCTGTTGTTGCTTGTGATGTATTGTTAAGATGGTAGAGTTCCTAAGTCCCTATTCTGCTAGATTGTATCCCATGATCCTGTTCCTTAGACTTATTTGTTGTGATTGTGTTTGAAGGTCCCATTGCCCTTTATCCCATCAATTGTGTCCTAAATCCCTACCTCTTAGTACTACTTTATGATGTTTGATTTATGCTCCCTAACTGATGATGTGTATATGAATACTATGAGGTTTGTTTGGGTTACTCTTGGGTTTCCACGATATTTCACTCTTACGCCCTATGCTAGGATCGTAACAGAGGGGGAGAGAGAAAACACATATTTAATACAAATACAAAAAATAAAATGGCTATACAAGGTGAGGGAGCGAGAGAGAGTGAGCAAAAATACAATTAATACAAATACATAAATTAAATGTAAGAAAAATAGGCTAGGCATAACACATAAAAATGACTCTCAACTTGGCAAAACTTTTTAACTTGGAACTTAAACTTTCATAGTGCACAAATATGACCCTCAACTTGGCAATTCCTGAACAAGTAGGCACAAACCAGTCGCTGACGTGGCGCGTGCTGTACAGTCGCGATGACGTATTTTTTTCAACCAATATTATGATGCCACGTTTGTCCATGTAATCACAACTTGTACACGTCATAGTAATTATTTTACACATATTACAATTAAAAAAAAGGCAAAATGGATATTAAAAAAATAGATTATACAGTACTCTCATTTCTTCCTTCACTTATGATTGAAAAACCCCAGTTGCGATTTTCTCATTTCTTCCTTCACTTACAAGAGATTGAAAATTTTCTTCAGTTCATCATTGTAGAAGTTTCGATCTGTTCTGACTCGAGATTCCCCCACCGCGATTTTGAAGTTTTTATCTGTTCCGACTACCGTAGGTATACGCCTTTTCCAAATAACAGAAAATCCTAATTTACAGTGTAGTTTTTAATGATTCCGGCTATTTTTCGGCTAGAAATGACGAATCTGTGAAGATTCATTGTAGGGAACTATAAAATTTTGCATTTGTTGTTGCTGCCGACCTTCGATTTATTCAGTTTTGCTAGATTTTGTCATTTTTGAAGTTTAATTTTTTGTAGACATTTTTGAAGTTTGTTGTTGTAATCTCAGTTTTCTTCTACAGATATGGGTCATGTTATAGCTATTTTCCACCATGGTGGTCGCTTTTATAAAGATATGTATGTTTCCAAGTCTGAAAAATATGTCTTCTCCATAGACAAGGATCACTTCTCTTTAACGGAATTGAAATCGTATGCAAAAGATATTGGGTATGATGAAGTTGAGGATTTTTTACCGAAGATCCTATTACCCATAGATTTGTCAAGTTAGAAAGTGACAACCAACTGTATAACTGTATGAAAGATTTACAGAGTGGGTCGAATTTCAATATATTCCTGAAGCACGTGCATTTAGATGATGATATTGATGAGTTAGG